>JAULBM010014623.1:0-11558 GCA_032357055.1 Geukensia granosissima | reverse complement strand
CCATAAAAACAAACTGGTAGTATGGATACATTCTGTGTACAATGTACATGTATAATGATAGTTTTGAGGAAAGAAGTCCTATGCACAAAACTGAATTTGTTATTTTTCTCCTTTTCTAAACATTAATTTTGATTAAAATAGAGAAATTATATTTTCACATTTAATTTAGAAAACTAAGAAAAAGCAGAAAGACATTTTCAGAAAAAAATCACTTTTATATTAAGAAAATAATTGTTTTCCGGTAATTCATTTCATATGGTGTTTGAAGTGCTGTATTTGGATATATTTGGGAATATCACATGACTACTGTTTACCTGCAAAATGGTGGGAAGACATCCTTTGTAGGTCAGTGATTGTTTATAATCAATAATATATTTAAACAATGTTAATTATCTTAATGAAAACAATGTGATTGAAATAAATGTCTGCCAGTTCATAATTAACTATGATTTAGCTATTTATTTAATCGGATTAGACAATAGCTGTTTAAGTGTGACATGGTTATGCTATCATTCAATCATTGATTTCACTGGCCATTTAACCTGGGGCAATTAATTATTGATATAATTACCTGTGTAATAAAAGTGGCACCTGAAATTGGATTAGAGTGTTTAATTAATAAGGTAGAAATTGCAAAATTCCTCCTATTCCTCATAATTTTCGAAAATGAAGTGACAAATTGTAGGAGAAAGTTTTTTGTCATTTTTCAAAATCGAAATTGACGAGCTCTCGCTAAATCCCTGCAATTTCAGGCTCTGATGCTATTAAGTGTATCTAAAAGAGAGGGCAGAAAATGTTGACTTTTTACCCATCTTAACATTAGAATTGAGTTCCATTCTTTTAAAATAATAATTATAAAATTATCGCCATTTTTAAAATTTATTTTTTATTTTAAGGGCTATTATTAATAAGCACCTATTGCATTAGATTTGGATAAACAATACTTTCATTACAATCGTAATTTGTCTGAACTATTTTATGGTATAAACAAAATTTATAAATAATTTGCATATTGTTTCAAAGAAATAATATGGAATATATGCCTTAAAGACACAATCCACACCTTTCAATGTGTCTGTTTTATCTGAAGATTTATCAGACTATTTTGAAAGTGTACAAGGACATTTGAAACCCCAATCAAGAAAACTGTTGTATATTCAATTTTGAGGTCAAAGTAGAAGCTCCAGTAAGGTTTGTTTACAGCATAAAAATTTCCACATCATACTTAACTTAAAATAATATTATTTAAAAATCTGTGTCTTCTCAACAAACACGAGTCCCACCATAGTAACATACATAAAATTCAAATTTTAGTAAGTCCCAGAGAATATAGGTGAGTTCTGGACTCATCTAGACAAGTTGCAAGTATACTTGCCAGAAAAATTTTGGTAAAGGACAACTAATGGAGGATTTCACTCAGATGAAACTGGCGAAATAGTTTCTGACAAGAAGATTTTTTAGTGAATTTCTCACATGTCTCATAGGGTCCTACATTAAACTTAAATATTTTGCATGAGCAATCTTGGTTGGCTTTGGGTTATGCCAGACAAACTTTTGGAAGAGGAACATTCAACCAAAGTTATTTTGGTTGCAATTTAGGCAAGACCATTATTAATATAAGTTCCAATAGGGTCCTATGTTAAAATAATGTGGCAGCCTTTCGGTTGGTTGGATGGGATGCTAAAAACAATTTTGTTGAGGACCATAAAAGGACCATTTTACTCATGTTTGTTACAACTGACTCAATATTTTCAGATAAGAAAATTTTAAAGTTTATTTCCAATTATACTGGAATAGACAGATAGGGAAATATGTTAAAATAAGTTTGACTGTGGCAACCATCTTGGTTGGTTGGCTGGGATGTTGGACATAATTTTGCTAATGGACCATTCCACAAAAGTTTAGTTGCAATGGGGTCATTAGTTTCAGACAAAAAGATTATAAAAAATACCACCCCCTTTTCAATTACAAGTAACAGTGGCTATCTTAGAAGGAAGGGGGGATGCCATACATAATTTTGGTTGAGACCATCAAAGGACCATTCCACCAAAGTTCGTTCAAAAATTAGCTGAGCCTTTTCAGAGATTTTTTGTACTTGTTATTGGACGGATTTTTTTGTAATTTAAAATTGTGATAGTTAAATCTCACATGGCCTTCAAGGCCAAGTGAGCTAAAAAAAGCTGTAGAAATCATATAATTTCAAACCTCTTTTTTCTTTTTTGATTTGAACTTCTTTTTGAGTGATTTGAAAATGCCAGAATCTGCATCACACAGTTTCTCTGTCTCCTCTAACTTCTTTAAAGCTTCATTCAACTTCTCCTCTTCAAATGAGATCAGTGCTGTCTGTAAACAAATAAAAAATAAGAAAATGCAATTAAAATCATTATTTGTATGTGAAATAAGCATTTCATTAGTTTGCAACTTTCAGCAATTCTTCATTCATATTGTGACAGTCAGTTTTATTGCTGGAAGAATCCAGAGTAACTAGAGAATCACCAACATTGATTCATTTCATATAAATAAGCTTTTGTTTTGAATATACATCAAATATTTGCTGTTGGGTGTTACAGTACACACAGAGAGTTTTGTAAGAAAAACACCAAGGCTGGTGAAATTTCTCTGACTTTCTCAGAATTTTTCCAGCAACCTCTAAGGTAAGACTAGAGTGTTTTCATACCAAACTCTTTGTGTGTAATTTACATTAAATCAATCTACATCAAGTACAAATACCAGTAGCTGTAACTTTCTTTGGTTGATTTGGAGCTTGTTTCAAAAAGTAGGATTCCATCATTATGAAAGGTCTTGTAAACCCCTAGCTACTGGTATGTGATCTTTTCTGCCGCTTTTGAGTTTTTTTTATGTGAAGCTTGACTTCATCATTCATATTTATTATGTCATCTGTTTGTTTTATTTTGCTCTTTTCTTAATATGGTTCAGGATAAGTTTTTCCTTACCATGAAGTAGACAAAACTATGGCCAGCATGCATAAGTGCACTGTCATTTCTGAAAACAACCAAAGAGAAAAGCATATATTATAAAATTAACATAAATATGAGTCAAATCTACTACCTCTATTCACCGATTAACACATGAATTTGGTATAAGTGACGTTTAATTAAGAGATAATTCTTTCAGGTTATGTTCTGTGCTTATTAAACAATAGTTTAATTTTTTTTTTTTACACTGAGCATGTGCAAGGTGTTAAATACTGACAAGTATAATGTCTACTATGCTAAAATTAGCATAGAGCATGACCTGAGAGCATATTTCCATTCTAACAGGACAAAAAATGGGACATTTCTGTAACCAAATGAACCTTTATGAAAGGTCACCCACCATTATGATTTTGTATGCTGAAATAGATTATGTAAAATGTGAATTCCCAGTAATGAAATACAAGATAAAACAATAGACTTACAATTTAATGTATT
This sequence comes from Geukensia granosissima, assembly GCA_032357055.1. Classification (NCBI taxonomy): domain Eukaryota; kingdom Metazoa; phylum Mollusca; class Bivalvia; order Mytilida; family Mytilidae; genus Geukensia; species Geukensia granosissima. The sequence continues at coordinate 8,127 of JAULBM010014623.1, read as the reverse complement.
TTGTCATGATGACATTTATTCTGTTTGTTTAAACAGTACATTTGTAGGTCTTAAGTTGGTTAAATTGTACATTGTAACCTTATAATTTCAGTAGTGAGATTAATCACATGGAGCCCAGTATTTGTTCCAAGTTGAACAATGCCTAGTTTATATGGTGAATGATTATTAGATTTTCCTTTTCAATGAAATTTCAATAAAGCAAAAGCAAAATAAGCCTAAATTAAATGTCAGCTATCTGCCATGACCCAATTAGAGTGTCACTGGTTAGACAAAAATGGTCCCCCAAATTTTTTATCAAGACTCAAGTGAAAATTAAAATACCATCACAAGTGTTGACATGCTGAGAGCCAATCTCCGAAAAAAAGAGTATAGTACTTCCGTCGTCAGACATATACATCTCTGCCATTGATGTTCCGACATTGATTGCCTGGATTGTGACGTCAAAATAGTTAAGATGTCAAGAAATTATTGCATCACAAGCAGGTATAATAACCATGACAAGGCATGAGAGGAAGCTCACAAAATTGTGTAATCATCAATGGCAGAGTCCACTACTGGAGGTTTAACTGGAAGCTAGGAGACTGTTTCGGAGAGCAGCAAAGGATGATGCAGTATTTTAAACAATGTTTATTATCAATTCTTTTTGGAAGCAGTAGTTTTGTTGTTTTAAAATTTATTGACTTAAACTGATTAATATTCCAAAGGACACGGAAGATTTTTGCATTATATCTGATTTTTTTCCTTTTTTTGTAGAAAATTATATTTCTTTTCTGTAATTATGCCAGTTGACACTAATCAGTGATACATGTAATAATAGAATTTGTTTCACAATAAAAATTAAAAAAAAAAAAAAAACAAGGGTAGCAGAAAGAGTGACAACCGACAACCAGTGTAAAATGATGATGATCTATGACCTTGAATTAAAAAGCTTCCAGATTGTCCTTAGGACTAAATATGTATAAAGTTGGTCAATAGCCACTGAAGAATAACTATGTTGATTCTTAAGTGTTTACAAGTATGTTACAGAATAACAAATTATCCCTGTAACTTTGACCTCTGCCAAGAAAAACAATAGGGTTTCAGATTTTTATAACTTAATATAAGGACTAAAAATGTTTCAAGTTTAATCAATCAAAGTCTAATATTTCAAATCCTGTTGATGAAATAGTGAAGCTCCAAGACAGGGTACATTGAGACCTGTTTTATTTCTTAATTTTTTTAACTTTCACACTCTAAGACATAATAACCAAAAATCAGTTGTCAATATAAGCAATTGTTTTGTTTTAAAGCACTTGTCATGCTTGTTCTTTTATACTTGTCACTGTATCATATTCTCAATAAGCATGATAAGTATGTATGTTGTGTTTATTTCCATGTGTGTTACCTACATGTACATACAAGTATATTTTGTATGTAACCTCACATTTTATCAGGATTTTTCTAGACCCATCTAGTGCCTTTGATAAGGTTTAATACAGAATCTGAGAAAACTCTATTTCCTGACAACACTGAACAAATTGATTTTGGACACATCTGTACTTCATGTATATGTATGTATTTATTAAAAAATTTAAATTAAAAGTAATCAGTCAGTAATCAAAATAATCCTGACAACAATGAAATTTGTTCAAATGACTAAAACTACTTAAAAGTGTCAATGACAATTTAATGCTATAATAGCATAGCCTATTTTTAATGCAGTTATTGAGTTTCAATTGTGATAACCATGATTACAGTTCATCATGATTAAAAATGCATAATACCTGCTTCCATTAATAAAACTTAGTTGGACATTATCTTGTGCTGGATTATATATTTTTTGTATGTTTGGGGTTTTACATCTCTTTCAATAATTTTTCATATTGTGAGGTGGAGGTTGCTGCATTACGGAGAGATTACCACTGATCATGGGCAAACCTTGTTACATGTACAAAATGGGTTGAAAATATCAGAAGTTGAACTTTGCTTTATAGGCTTGAAAGGCAAACAAGCAAAAAGTCTGTAGGGTTTGATACAGTCCAAATCATTTTAAGCAATTCAAAGTTTATTTGTTACATGATTTAGATTTAACTTTACATCCAGCAATTTAAGATCTGTTGATTTATGAGATTCATTTTCCTTCATGTTTTTCTACATAATTATCATTGAAAACTTCTACAGGTTCATTGACATAAGTTGCTGTCTCAGATATTGGTAAAATTGTTTACCATGTCCTCACATCAACGATCTGACAATGCTCAGTTCTGATAACCTTTTATGTCAGCCAATGAAACCTCCACCTTCAATACATGAATGTTTGAAACTTTATATCCATATGAAAAATCCAGAGTATCCCAAAATGGTCATCAGAACACAATCTGATTGAAATCATCTGTTTGTTCAGCTCTGATTTACTGGGTACTATGACACGTAGTAAATCAGAGCCGAACAATACGTAAATCAGAGCCGAACAAACAGTTGATTTTAATCAGATTGATCAGAACAGTTTGGAGCATTATCAGATCTTGGTTGGAAAACATAGTGAACAACTTTGTGAAGATCTGATTTTAATCAGATTGACTTTTATTCCATTTGGCTCAGGTTGTTATGAGTCAAGAAAGAATTCTATCTGAGCTTGATAAATCTGATTCAAAAGCCAAATTAATCAAACTCGGAGTGAAATTTATCCCAAAAAGTATATTTAACCCTATATGCTATTTGCACTTTACCAATTAGTAAATTACCATCAGGTTGTTACATTTACTTTAGGAGACCTTGCCCTATATGGCACATAATGTTCCTACCCTATTTCTTAACTCAGCCCAAACCCAAATCTCAACTTTAACCCATCCCTAAACCCTAACACTGCACTAACCATATTTTACCCATTTTTTTACCCTAACAATTAAGAACTGGGTCCTAAATTAAATGAATGTGTTTCATCAAATAGACAAACTTTATGATGTCTCCTACCCGTAGCCAGAAAAATATTGTTACTTGTTGCAAGTGGCAGTAAATTATGCATGTAATGGAGATAACTGGTATACGAGGATGATTGGTTCCGTCCTGGTATCAGAGGGCAGTACAGGGTATTTTCATGGAGTGTTTTTGTCGTTTTTTATTTTATTTCATGTGTTACTCTGCTAGAGGGTCATTATACATCATGTTTTGTTTTAAATGACCAAATGCAATGTGCAAGCCAAATGCTTATTTTTCAATTGAAGGAAATGATATTTTATTTCTAGTACGTCCGAACTTGCACATGGTACCCCCTGTACCACATTCATACTAGTTTACTCTTAGTTTATATATCATGGCACAATGACATGTCTAATGGCAAGACGTCTGAATTCAGTTGAAATAGCATGTAAATCCATGATATTATGAAACCCATGATACAGTGAGAAGGGAGTATACATGTACTACCCAGTCCAGCTGATTACGTACCAATTAACATGGGAGCAATATGGAAGTCAATGACATGCAATTATTCTTACAAATATATAGGTTAAGCTTTATAATCAACCAGAATGGTAATCACGAAATACATTATATGAAAGTTGCATAAGTAGGGGGCGTACTTGTATTTGTCAAACAATGCTTGCGCTTCTTCAAATCCGTTGTTTAGCAGCATTTTTATGCCAGAAAGGGCTAGCTCACAGTCATCTTGTCCAGCGACACTTTCAGACTCTGTACTGTCACTCATGTCCGACATATCGGATTTCCCTGCCATTGTTTACTTTAATCGACGGTAAAAACTACAATTCAGTTTATTTAACCACCTAACAGGGTCATGTTCTGTATCGATGTCCGTAATTTATAACTTCCGGTTATCAAGAGAAACCAACGACCTTTCAGTTATCATTTCCGATAAGAAAATTTATATAAATGATAAGTAGATATTCAAAGAAAGACATTATTAATTCAACAAATAATTGATATTTCACTTTTTTATTCGAAAACAATCATTATTTAAAACAAAGACAGAAATAATAGAGTTAATACATATCAGCTCTTAGTCCGTATCCCCTAGGTTCCCCGGATATTGAACTGACGAACCCGTCGTCTGCACCGGTTTCAATTTAGTGTAATCTTTGGGCAGATTAAAAGTAGCAATATCAGGAAAAAAATTGAAGTTCAACCAGACATTATTTTCTTGTAAAAAATAGTTATTTCTGACCTTGACCCTTAAATATCCAAATGTATTTTTCTATTGGTTGAATATTTTTAGCATTAAAACTTAACATCAGTTTCATTGAGTATAGGTGTTCCCCCAAAGAAATGTATAGTAAAAGAGAGATAACTCTAATTTATTTTAAAAACTCACTTGCAATTTACAGTTAAAAACAACTATAGTCTGCTTCTTAATTATTCACTGCAAAAAGAAGAAAAAATGGTTAATAAAATATGAATTAAGGTAACAGGATACTCATAAATGCAGTATTGAAATGGCATCAATTATTATTACATTATTTTCTATTAATATTTTTTAAAGTTGTGTATTTGAAATTTATAATTTTTTATGTAATGAAACCTTATTTTTTATAATAATAATATATAAATTCATGAAAGTTTATGCAGTGTTCCATGCAGTGTTCATGTATTTATGAAAAATTTATTATGCTATGCAACATCTATCCTTAAAATGTGTTAAACAATACTTACATTATTTTAAGTTCACCACCTTTTAAATCATCTTGCATCTCTTCCAGGGTTAAATCATACTTCCGTAGCCTTTTATGAAATTTATGACCTTTCTTGCTGTTCCAGTATACAACCTGAAAAATATGAGATTTATATCAAATACTGTGTTATATTCAAAGTAAATACATGTAATACATTTTATCTCTTCTATTGTACAACTTCCATATTACAAATGTATTCCTTCACAGTAAAAATTGTGAAAATGCTTTTCATTTCGAAATTTCAAATTTTAAATGAAGAATTTTAATTCAGTTAGATCATGTAAAATAACTCATGATATTTGTACTATTTTTTAAAAGATAATAAATCCTGAAAATAAGTAGCAATATTCCATATTATCAGATGATACAAAATGTTGCATAGCCACAGTGCTGTGAAAATTAGACACAAAATGCATGCTTGCCTAGGAAGATGAGAACAGAAAACCTTTTACCTGTTAATGTTGGTTTGTGGTAGGTCAAAAGAGTAAAAGGTTTTAATTTCATATTAAAAATCAAGGGTATATCCAGAACCTACAAATCAAGCACAAGTAGTAGCAATTAACTTGACCTTGTAGCTTTATAACCACTCAACTAGTTAGTGTTGGTAGAGTGGTATCTTAATCTGATATTTGTTTAACATTGGGCCGAGCAACAAAAATCAATCCAGTATAGAGAAACTTTAATAGTTTAGCTATAGTTTTCAGTTGTGAGTTGTCAGAAAGTGAAACAACTCTTAAGCAAAGCATTGTTTAGTTTAAGGGGTCTGTTGTCAGCAGGAACAGACCCTTTAAAATTAAGGCACTTGACCAAAAGCATAATGAAAGTTATTGCCACCATTTTCCTCCGTCATCTGTCCATCCATATTAACTTAAGGATGACTCATGTTGCTTAAAATAGTGATGTAAATATATTCTTAAATAATTTTCTCTTAAAATTGATAACCCATATGGAACTAAACTTTGCTGTGATGTTTTTTAGACGATCCTTTATCAAAATTCTATTCAGCATTCCCACGGATCAACCAAGATAGCCACCACAGTTCAACTTAATTTAACATGGGACCTTATGGGAAATCTTCTTGTATACTATAAAGTGAAATGCACTGAAACTGCTCTACAACGTTAAATATGATTGGTCTTTATTTGGTTTACAACTTTAACTAATGCATCATCACAACTGGTCAACGAAAATATAGACAAAGGTATCAACCACCCTGAAGTTTAACACTTGACCCTATGAAAAAATTCACTTTAAAACCATATTGTCTGAAATTGCTGACATTCTATCCAGCAAACAATAATGCTTGTAAGGACTAATGTGGAGTTGATGTCAGGTGAGTGATTAAGGATCCTTGGAGCCCCTTGTTGTGTGAGAATCATGCTTTACTGTTACAAAGAGAATAACAAGGGAAGCAACAATGGAAAGATGAATACCGTAAATGTATTTGTTGTTTCATTGAAAGCAAGTATTTTTCCATCATATTCTGTCAGGTTATTATTTCCATCATCCCATGTATGTAAAATTTGTTTCCCAAGTAAAGAGACTGGATTGAAATTCTGGGTAGTATCTGATTTAATTTCGGTGTTGTTGTTTGTATCCTGGCTACTAACATTAGATTCTGACATTTCAATATCAATGTTATTGTTACTCCCACTTGCCTCTGTAGTTTCAGTTTCCATAATTTCTATGTTTTCATGTGGTGTGTTGATTGTTTCCTCTTTTTCCATAAGTTTTATTAAATTTTCAACCAAAGTTTCATAATTAACTGATTTTTTAAATAAACCCTTTTCTGTAATGTTTTGATGCATAATATCTTTTCTGTAGGAAATTTGTGTTTTAACTGCTTCAATTTTCTCCTTTTTTGAACTACAAGACTTTAAAAAATTGTCCATTTCAACTTTCTTTGACCATTTTCCTCCTAATTTAATAATATCTTCCAAAATTTTATCTTTCCATTCTTTTTCTTTTTTCTCCTTTTTTTCTTTTTCTTCAATTCGAGCAAATATTAATTTTGATCTTTCATCTTGCAACTTTAATTCATTTATTGTATCCCTTTCTCTTTTACTCTCAGAAATTTTCCTACATTGTGTAATTATCTCCTCTTTTTCAATTTCACTTTTACCTTTCAGCCATTGTGAGGTTTGGTTGTTTTTAAACATTATTTTCGAATTTAATGTTGATGTGGATATATTAGGAGAAATCGTCTTGTGACGGTCTACCTGTGCCATTAACCTCTCTAAAGGTATATTGTTACTTGGACAAGATAGTGATGATTGTTCCAGCAAGTTTGATGGTGTGTACATTTTCCCACCAGGCAAAAAATCAGCAAACAGTTTCTTACATTTCACATGTAAATTCTGGGCAATGTTTTCTACTGTCTCGCATACAAGCTTTTCGTCAATAACGTTTTCGAACAGTTTTTTTTTCATGATTATTGGTTGGCTCATGTTTTCTCTCATAGTAAATAGGAAATATATTAAAGTTCTGATCAAAAAGATGTTTAGGATTTTTGGATATTGTTTCCAAACCACTTACTAAATTTGAATAAATAGGAGACATCTCTAAGGCAGTAGATATGGATGATGCTAGTGTAAAGTATGGGCTAGTTACATGAAAGCAAAAAAGTCCAATTGCTTGACAAATTGACATGATACATGTATTATTGACATACTCTAAAATACTGGTCTGCAAATTGTTAAGTTGCTTAGGTTTTGCTGTGGTCAAGTAGTCGTTTAGAAAATGATGAATACTAAATGTTCCTGCTGCATTATAGAAAAAAGTGTTAAAACGGTTGCCTTTAAACTTCATAATAGGTATTTTGTTTATTCCATGTATGCTTAGAAAATGAGTGGTCAATAAAGGATCTCCTGATTTGTCGTCATGAAAAAGTTTTGAGACACATCGAAGTAAATTATGGGTTAACGATTCACCCCTGTTGGTAAAGCATTTTTCCAACTTTAAAGACTTAGATTTTTCAATATTTTTCACCACTTTTTCTGTTTCATCTGCAAACTGGAGCAGAGGATGTACAGAACAATGATATGTTGTCAATTCGTTTTCTGCAGGAACCTCCTCAAAATTATCTATTAACTCTTTCAATTTTTTTATTTTTAACTCTGACAACAAACGATTTGTTTTAACCTCAGTGGCACTCCGATCTGTCATGCAATTTGACAGTTTAGTAATAATAGGATGATTAGGATCCTCTATTTGTTCCATTAACTCAATTGTAGCTTCTACATATTTTTCGGCTGTGCCACTTGAGATCTCTTTGATACCTGAATTATGAAAATACTAAGATTTATTTCCTTACAAATGTATATGTTATGGTACTTATTAAAACTATAGAATATGATCAAACATTCTGAGAGTATGGGTAAAACCCTGCCACATACTCATGTGCCTGTCCCAAGCCAGGAACCTGTAGCCCAGTGGTTGTTGTTGTTTTGTTAGTTATTTATTG
>JAULBM010014612.1:0-11559 GCA_032357055.1 Geukensia granosissima | reverse complement strand
ACTGAACTCGCAAAGATTGTTGCGAATTTACTGGTTGTGAAGTTATAATACCAATGAACAATAAGAAACTAATTGTCTGTTCATATTAAGTTTATACAAAGGTAAGTGGCGATTAAGTCATGTGGGCTTAATTTAACAACTTATCAACTTTAGGCGGAATACAGGTAATTTGACGCTTTCGAGGCATAATATTTCGACCTTAACGGTCTTTATGAAAAGATATGAAAGAAGAAACTAAATGTTCCAAATGTCCAAAACACAAGAGAACAGATGCAACATTCCCTTTTAAGGACTCGGATAAAAGTTGTGTTTAATCTGAAATTAATCCATTTGTATACAAATTTTTAACATAAAGATGGTCAATGAAAAAGTACATATATATGTATGATGATCTTGCTGATATGACCACCACGTGAGTTCCCACGGTCTATCATTTACACCAGATGTAAAATATAGTGGAAAACATGAAAAACAATTACTATTTTTTTATGAGCATTAATTGTTTTTCCATGATTAGAAGTCGTTATCAATCAAAAATATGACATTTATTTTATTGTCTTCGTCATAATCACCGTGCTCGCTATATCAACCCGGAATGTGACGGTTTCCTCAAGTTAAGCATTAAATATGTCCAATTTCATAATTTTAATGACTTATGCGTTGTCATTAATTAGAATCTGTTTGATATATGAAACAGACTCATGGACATTTTTATCTCGTCTTTTTTTTTGTTTGATAAATAATTACAGTAATTTGCATCTTTATTTCTGAGATTTTTTATATATATTTTCTATGTTATATGAAATAAAGAAATAATAGAAATAATACCTTAGGATATGAAAATTATAATTAAAGAAAGAAACATTATTACGTGTCGTTGTTGAAAATGTAAAGTATTACTCCTATCGCTTGTTCAAAATTTTGAATTTAACGATTACTTTTTTTTTTAATCCACGGTGACCTTAATGAATCATGCATTAATATAGCAATAAAGTTGTCTAATTAAATAATCCTTTCTAATTAGATAAAAAGGTTGCTTTTAAAATTCCCTGATTATTATTTATATATTAGGCGTTATATATTATCGACATTCCTTACTTCATGGACCTTTTTTGGGGGGTCATTAAGTTTTTTTGACTAATTGTCCTATGTTTGGCCCCTAGTACATCTGCTCAGGGTAAATCATGAACACCGCTTCACACGCAGTTTTGGCTTTGATTATTTGTAATTAACGTACACATGTCCAAAGAGATGAGACAAATTTGAAACAATCTAAAAGATAAAACGAAAACAAAAGGAAAAACAGCTTGAAATCCACGAACTTCTTTTCAAAACAGGAGTGGGATCAGGTGCTTATGAAGGGTAAGCATCCCCTGTTGTGGATTGTATCTTTTAGGCATATAATTTCTTTTAATATTATTACTGATTTTTTTTTCTTGTGCTGTATGGAGTTTGTAAATAGCTTCTGTATGCTTTTTTTCAGTTACTGGAATGAATGTCGGAAAGATGCATTTTTCATCTTCCAACATTGTAATTTTTAAAAACCCTTGATTGTTATTTGTATATTTAGCTAATTGGCGTTCATTACTTCATGAATTGTTTTTTAAATAATGATCTTTCTATGTTTTGCTCCTAGCGTTTGTGATGAAGGTAAGTAAAAAAAGTGCTTTACACGCACTAAAATTTAGTTTTTATTATGTGTTATTCAAAACTTATGTAAGATGCGGATTGTATTTCTGGCATACATTCCACATTCTTTCTTTTATATAAGTTCAACAAAACAATTGCTGAAATAAAGATTGTTGTAGAAACGAAGCCTTTCATAATAAAAAATATAAATCTATATAGTTAATATATTGTTTGTGTTTTCTAAAATAATATTTATTGAAAATTTTATTTAATTTTAGTCAGGTTAAAAATAGACCTTTAGATATTTTGGGAGTTAACCTATATTTGTGATTAGACGTTCTGTGAATTAAAGGTCTTATTAGGCAAAATTTACCTTTAGACATTTTGAACCAAACCCTTGTGACAATGAATTGACATCTCCCCTTATGAAATTAAAGGAAAATTTGTTCCCAATTAAAGAAATATTCTTAAACTTGCCAAAACTGATACTTACCTTTTAAGAAACTCACACAAAAATGTTTCTTCATGCTACAAATATTGTTTTTATCGATCAATGAGATTGCGCGGGAAACCTAACGCAGAAATGTAACCAACAGTTGATAAAAGTATTTTATAAAATTTAACCAACCCCTTAATCACACTTAGAATCAGAGAAAAACCTCGGGGCCAGAAAAATCTGGATTGCCTTGTCCAAAGAGTGAAAATAGAAATAATTCCTACCATTTTGATGAGAGCTGTTCCCAGCTGGAGATTGGTTAGTTTACCAAATTCAGCAGAAGACAGGTTGTTTGATGTTTTCATGTTTTACAAGTTGTTTGTAAGGGTCACTGTGAAAATCAGTTTTATTATGTGTATATGAAAATAGCAGGTGTGGCATGATTGTCCATGAGACAGCCATCCACCAAATGACAGTCAAATTAAAACTTCTACAGGTCCAATGACGGCCTTTAATAATGAACCAGAGTCAATATCATAACGGAAGCTGTAAAAGGCCCCGAAATTCAAAATGTGAAATCATTCATAAAACACGACAATAGACCTAATCTATTCAAAAATGGTTAAAACTACAATAAACGACTAATTAAATAATCAAATTCACTGGACTTAAAGTTCCTTGCTTGGGACAGGCATATAAGTATGTTAGTGGTGTTAAACCGGTTGGTGAGCGCTCAAAGTGTCCCCCCCCAAAAAAAAAAACTTGCGACAGTGGTGTGAAAAAAACAATAAAACACACTATAAAAATCGGTTGAATTTGATTTAACACTTGAGATCGCTACTAAAAACCAACAATGACTAAAAGTCAAAGAAAACATGGGTTGTGCAAATACCAATATAAAAATTTATAGACAGGAAGTAGAAAATGTAATAACAAATATAAACTGTTTAATTTCGTATTCAATTATTAACAAGAAAGTCGATATTAGTACCAATAAAAACCATATTTAAAGATTTAATAATAATGATGTGACGATATCCTTTAGGGATAAGCTAATTAAGATGAATTTTAATACGATGTGGTTTTTGTCTAAGTTTTCGAGCTTTATTTACCACGTTTACGTAAAAAGTAGGATGTGATATCCCATGTTATATGATATGATTACAAGTACATCCAAATTTTGTTTCTAAATATTAAAGTTATGAAAGAATTTAGTAAACATTTTTAATCAATTTGTGGTAACAAAATACTTTACTTAATATTTTTCAGTCATACAGAGATTGCGTTCATTACAATCTAAAACGTCCCTTCAAACACGGGAATAACGAACAAGTTGAGAAATATATACACCGTAGGAAGGGGGCTAAGAAATGCCCCTGTCAAGTAAGGGGAAATTTACAATTGGGAATGAAAAATCGTCCCTCTTGTCGTAAATTTTGGCGGAAATTTTACCTTGAGAAATATGCACATCTAAGTCCAGAAATGGTCATTTGTGGAAATTGTTAATGGCTTTAATTGAAGGTTACGTCCTATGGGTAAGTCCCGGTAGTGTATTTGTAGAAATCTGAATTATTAACAGAAAAAAAATAATCAAGGTAGCGGTAGATATTGTGTTATGTGTCTATTAAATCAGATCTAGAAGGATCCTTGTGAAGTTTGGCCATGAAAAAAGATTCATAACAGTAAAGAAACAAATCTGCTATTAAAGGAGCACAATTTGTGCCCATTGGAATTGCTACAACCTGTCTATATATTTTTTGCCGACACGGATAAAAATGCTTTTCATAAAGAAATAAATAGAATCAATCATTTCCCGCAGGTCCAGTAAGTATATCTTTTATATTTGTCTTTTTCGTCAGAGAAAAATGAACTTCTCTACAACAGAAAATGTTTTGTAAAAGTTTGGCACGGGATTTTTACACTATATATTTTTAAGTGAATAACAGAATCTTAAAATATTATCGTTAGATTTTACAGTCATGATTTTCAAACCTCCATGTATCGCATAGCCTGGAAATTTGGAGGTAAAGCTATCACGGAAACCATGCAGATAGCAATGTAATATAAACCAATATGGTAGACATTCATATATATAACTAAATTTAAGGAAGTTGATGCTTTATACATAAATATATAGAGAATCACCCAGGTCACCAATATCATTACGAGAGCTTTAGATCGAGGGGTGATACTTGTCGAGGGTTGTGATACGGAAATATAACATATTATGTTTATCCTATATAACAGTCAGGATTACTACCATATGTTGAATGAGGTCATGAAAGGTCAAATGGCCCTAAAACTCTTCATATTTGTCTGGGTAAAATTCTGAGCATATTGCAAATTTGAATATAATCCCAAAGTCTCATCAATTTTCTATGCTTAGATTTTTACCCGCAACTAAATGGACTTTTTGTATCTTTCACAATAGAATTCAACATTTTTGCAAAATATGTGAAATTCTTGCAAAACATGGTTAAATAAACCTAATTAATGCTTAGAATATGTCTAAAAATTAAAATTGGAACTTTCTAAATTTTTGATTTTAGAAGTATGTGCAAATTTAGGATACATTTCCGTTTTTGGTAGTGTTGTTGACTGTATAAACACATAAGATTCTGGTTATGTATTATAGATTTCAAAATATTATATTATTAAAAAAAGCATTAGCGTAATTAAATAATTTCATATCTTTGATTTAAAGTCTTTTAATTATAGCATGTTTAGATATGTCCGTTCAATTAATCCGCCCATCTTCGTGTAATTTTGAATCAATGAAAGAGGAGATTATTGGACAGTGTTTATCGTAAAAAAGCCAGTTATACGATGTTGTTTAACTTAAATTGAAAGATATTGATCAAAATTATTTTACCATCATATAACTGATATTTTTTGTAGAAAACACACTTAAGATGAAAAGTAAAGTTGGCCAATTTAAACGTTCAGGCCAATTCAAATTTCCAGAAGTTGGATAAAAAGAGGGAACCACCGATGAATGGGTGTCTGGCATGCAAACGCTAGAATAACCAATTACTACGTACTGATTCGTGTTTTAATTGTTCCGGACCATATGTATAATCGAAACGATCGCGTATGTCACGGACCATATTCACATATTTTTTTTTCAAATATCTAATCGATCTGGCTATGTTTATTATAAAATGTGAAATGAAGATTTCATAAAGATTTCCATAATTCCAGATTCCCTTTATGCTTTCATAAAGATAAAGACCTTTTCAAAAGATGATATTTAATGGTAAAAGCAATATTTTGTATGTGTTATGTTTTCAAATTAGCTACTTACCGATGAAAAAAAAGGAATAACAAATTATTTAATGTTTAAAATAACGGAAAGGTAGAAATCGCTAGATTATATCAAAATGTGATAAAATGTTCATTTTGATTAACTGCCTGAACTCAGAAATATAGTCAAATTATGTGAAACTATTGTCTTTTTCATTTATTTCCAATTATTATCAACAAGATACTACAATCGTTCAAGCGACTCCTGTAATCTTCCTTTTAAAATCTGATTGATTGATTGCTGCTTAAGGTCAAGCGCGAAATATTTCAGCCAAAATTAGGATGGAACAACTTGAGTCTGTATTGTTTTTATTTTTTCAAAATTAGGCTCTTATTTTTATTTGTCTATAAGAACTAAATTTGGGAATAACTGTTTCGCTGTTTTAATTATTAACATACTTTTTATAGTATTCTTATCACAAGAAATACAATACGCATAAGGTCTGAATACCCGTACCTTTAGCTCATTTGACTTAACACGTATACTCAAACGGTCCGTTCGCTTACAGCTTGACCACACGGGAATATATGAGTCCTGACCGTATGTGTATGGCTAGAAACTAATTACTTTACAAATCGATACTAATTGTTTATAATTGACATTAATGACAACTGACTTGATAGACCTTTATGAAACTCCCCGCCCACATTTAATTGAATAACCATAACTGGACAATAAGGGCGATATGAATTGAAAGCAGGTATATGGCTGGTCGTCGTAAAAAATAATAATTAATAATAATATAATTATCGATGGGTGATAAAAGGAAACCACAAAGACATTTACGACAATTTAGACAGATGTGATGAATACAAAAGGGAGACTTCCTTAAAGAAATCTTTGAACATCATATTTTGACACCTATTGAGGTTTTTATTTTCCCCAAAACATTTGTCACATAAATAAATAAACCTTCAATATCTGGTAATTGTTAACATACGTTTAAACGAAAAATGTGGTTAAACAGGGTTTAGCAGTAGGAAGCAGATGAGCAGCATTGTCACCTAGAGTTCATTTACGTTATTGGCTAACATAAAAAATCACAGCGTGATTTGTTTTGGTTGCAATGTTGTTTTTTGGAGGTTTCTCCTTGAAACATGTATGTACGCAGTAAGAAAAATTCACCGTATTTATACAATATTTGTAAAGCTGTATTTTTGAAGGTCTCGTATCTAATAAGATTAGGAAATATGCAATAGATCTTATAGCTTATATTGCATTTTATCTAATTCCGGATCAAAATCAACCATTAAATTGAACGAAAATACATTGAAATTGCAATTTGAAAAGGAAAAGATGCTGATTTTAGTGCTTTTCAAGTATAAACAGTATTTGGAATGCTCAGACACAACAGAAATTTTAAACAATGAAATTTTGGGATATAATCCTTCAAGTCAGAAGACAGACAAGACAAAGACCAAGTAAATAAAGCGTAGGATACACAAGCACAACACTGAAATTTGAAGCTGGCGTATCAAGAACCCTACCACAATAAGGATGAGCTCAGCTTAACCTTAAGTGTAAACAACTCTTGTTCCACCAGCGGTACCAGTTGTATTACTAGAAAGTCAAAACCGGTAGCTTATGTTTAAGTTTAAATAATTTGAGGACGTTTTACTTTAAGACAACATTTCTTTGTATAGTAAACAAAATTTGGACCTCTTAGCGATACTTCTTTCTTGTTTTTCATTTAGTAGAGTTAAGAACTTCTTCTTTAAGTTTCCACGACAGCAGCAAGGCAATGTTTTTGTTTTATAAAGAAAAATAAATGTACAGACTTACCTCATCGTCAACTCTGATTCATCCTACTTGTTTTAGTAGTTTAAGAGATTGAATTGACTATTCTGAGAACTTTAGAACCGCAGATTTCGTGTCACTCTCGAAACACGGACTAATCAACACATGATATCCTTGGGAACTTGAATTCCAACAGGAATGCTTTCCGTTAATACTAATAGAGCAGGAATTGCTTAAACTTCCAGAACATACGAACTCAACCTCATGTTTATAGGATTTGTGTAACTCAAGCTTTAGTTTATTTGGTGCTTTGTGTACGTTTGTCATTCGTTTAATTTTGTTGGCCATGGTCGTGTTGGTTTCCATTCATAAACAGTTTTATTTGCCCCTCCAAGGTTTTTACAGGCTTGTTAAAATGTTAGGTTCTTATAAGTAATGCTCAAATAACTGACATACTTTTTTCTGTCATAGAAAATAGTTTATGTGTTAGATATATGAATTTACAGGTCTGACTTTTTCCAAGAAAAGAGCAAATTTGCAAATTCAACATTGAAGTACAAAAGCTAAAAGGGAAAATTTTAAACCTGAGGGTGCTTTACATCTCCTATATTACGAACTATGGAACAACACTAGAATCTCACGATAGGACGTATTCTCTGTCAAATGAGTGGATTTGGTGTCTAGAATTAAACAACATTACGTCAGACACTCTCGTGAAATGGGACGCATAATAACCATATCATAATTCTGTTTGATTGCCGTTTTCAACAAATCACCAGAAGGGGCTGACCACGCATTTTCAGTGCAAAATCAGACTACAGATTCCACTTGAATAGGAACTGTTAACCCTTTAAGAGCTCTCGAACTCCCTCTTTTTCGGTTTATTTCGGCTGTCTAGAATTAAACAACATTACGTCAGACACTCTCGTGAAATTGGACGCATAATAACCATATCATAATTCTGTTTGATTGCCGTTTTCAACAAATCACCAGTAGTGACTGACCACGCATTTTCAGTGCGAAATCAGACTACAGATTCCACTTGAATAGGAACTGTTAACCCTTTAAGAGCTCTCGAACTCCCCCTTTATCGGTTTATTTCGGCTGGTAATTTGCAAACTCAATAATAGAGTACAAAATTAGAAAGAAAAAATTTGATCTTGAGGGGTTTTTACATCTCTTGTCGCAACTAGTTATGGACTTTTTGCCGGTAATACAACAATAAGTTTACCTCATTCGGATTGACGTTGACCCGGAAGATACGACGGGTGGTGCACGCAGGACTGGAGATGCTTATCCTTGCAGAGCACCTGATCCTTATCCTGTTTTGTTTACAAGTTCGTGGATTCTAAGCCTTTGTTCCTTTTGTTTCCGTTTTATTTATTGGGTTGTTTCAAATTTGTCTTGTCGCTATGAATTATGCACTTTTGATCTCTCACACTGGTATTCTACACTGAACTTACGAACTAAGGAACAAAACTGGAAACTCACGACAGGAAATTTTCTCCGTCAATTGCGAGGTAATTAAATCTGAAACAAAAGTATGTCAGGCAGTCTCGTGAAATTTCGTAAGAAATAGGATTCATTAAGACCTTATCAGAATTCTGTTTAAATATGAAAATGAAAAGAAATGGGGTAAATGTCAGGAGACTGCACTCCAACCACGAGAAAAAACAGAAGGAATATTTAAATCTAGAGGTCTCACAATGCCTTCAACAAGGGTGGAATACAACACCTTGTGAAAAGCTCTCAATCGCCCCAAATAAAAAATAATGTATGCGTAAAATAATACTGCTCGTAACAGAATATTATCAAAATGTATATGTAAAAAAACATTAAACACAAAGAAAAATCTTACTACAATTCCTAACTTTGGACAGGAACACTGAAATACTGTGGTTGGGTAAAAATAGTTAAGTGCGATCCCAACCCTACCCCGTCGAATGATATTAAAATCAAAGAAATCAAAAATATAAATGAAGAACTATAAAATCAATCAAAAAATCGCTCAATTTGACTAGCATGACTAGAAATAACTTGAATTACAATAAATATACTAAACAAAAATACATGCAAAAAGAAAATACCTCTCCAATGAATCTTTGCAGATACTGAGAGTTAACTTTAGTGATATTCCTGATGCTCTCAACACGATATGTTATCAAGTACACTGTGTCCGACGATTTAACACTGGTTGTCAATAAACGCGAGGAAAGGGAAGATGGATGCAATGCCAAATTCATTACCATCTAAGAGAGGAAACCATAAGTGTATTAATATCTGTACCAATAAAACCAGTTGTTGTCTGTTTTGATAAGTTTGTTTTAAGGAACAGTACGTTTTAATAAATCTTTTAAAAATTTTATATGTAATTTTTTCCAGAGAATGTAGGAAGTGTTATCCTTTTCGTATCAAAATTCTACATTAGCAGCCGTGTTTTTGTATAAAATCTTTGTAACAAGTAAAACGGTTTTTAAATTTTGTTAAAGACTTGAGATGCATGTGATATCTTTTTTCCTGCTGCAAAAGTTTACCAGTAAGATGTAGGATGCAAGCATTTTAGTGCAAATACGGGTAAACCAAACTAGCTGAGAAATGAAAACACAATACAAAGGAACCGAGGTTCACGTTTCTTCAATAAACATCGTCCCTTTTATCATAAATTTTAGTGCATAAATAACTCTGTTCAGTTTTGTGATACAAATAAAGGGAATGCAGTAATTAATGATATGAGTTTTATCTAAGGTAATTTTTTTCTGATAGATTTTTTGGCATTTTTTTTAAAAATCAGGATTATTAAAAGCTAAAACATTATCCAATTATCTCAAATATTATTAAACTGGTCCACTCCGAAGGGTCTTCTCGAATTTTGACACGAACTGTGATTCATTACAATAAAAAAATAAATATGCAATTTATATTCCAAGGAGTATCCTTATCAGTAGCATTAGATAAAAACACCAAAAATAAAGCCGAAATCCAAACATTGCAGTATAAATTATTCATATACAAACAAACCGAAATAGGACTAAATCAGCGGTAGGATATCTACTATGTGTAATGCAAGGAATGAATTTAAGAATAGGAGATGTGGCATGATTGTTTATAACACAGCCAACCACCAAATGACAGTCGAATTTACATTTCTACAGGTCCCATTACGGACTTCAATAATACCATAAAGGAAGCCGAAAAGACCCCGAAAAAACAAAATGTAAAACTATTTATAAAACACGACAATGGACAAAGTCTATTGAACAAATTGTGAACAAGTAACAATAAATGACCAATTAAATAAGCATTCTTCGTTATTCGGAGTTTAAATTGTATTTTCATTTCAATAAAATAATACGTGATTAAAGTCATGACAGAAAAGTCTGAAGACTATAGGCTGGTGAATACACCCGGGACCTCTGGTACACCAGCAGAGGCATCGACCCAGTGGTTTCAAAATTAGGTTTAATGTCGAATTAGCATATTAAATTTGAGTATGTTACATGTACTTTACAAGGAGTATACTCTAACTATTAGCCTTCTACCAAAAACATAGGAAAGCCGAGATCCACTCCTGTTTTGTAATGATTTCGTGGATTCATAGCTTTTTTCATTTTGTTTACGTTTTATCTTTTGGTTTGTTTTAATTTTGTCTTGTCTCTTTGGACCACGCATTTTTTATCTCTCGCATTGGTATTCTACACTTGACTCCAAACATTGCAAAAAGAAGTACTCATATCCAAACAACAAACCATAGCATGGCATCTATTATTTGCAATACAAGCCGAAGGAAAGAAGCCTTCTCCGTTGTTCAGGGGTTTAAAACAAAAAATTAATAAATAATTAGCTAGTATTTTGGTGAAACAATCAATGAAACATGTCCAATATATATTTACATTAAATCAGTGTTTATATAGAATAAACCAATGACGTGTCCGTGAGAAAACAAAAAATACATAAAGAAATAGAACTATACAAATACCGTTGGAACATGTTTATTTTAGGTCTGATAAAATAACACCCCAATAAATATGAAATAAAGCAATAATGTTATATTTTAGAATACTTTTCAGAATAAAAACGTAAAAAAGCATCAAACATTCAAAACAGCTGTCAGCTACCAATAACATATTCTACTCAAATAGATTTCCATTAAAATACTCCTTAAAATCACTTGCGTGGTAGTAATCGTTGGAATATATTAATTTAGATTGGTATCACTATTTTGGGTTTGCTTAGGCTGCATATTTTCATTTGAAATGATTAATGGCCAAAACTCTTTTGATGATTTAGAAGTGAATTTAAACGCTCGAAAAAATACTTATACTCTATGTCAGACTTTTCTGGAGTGTGATTCCGAGCTTTATAAAAAGGAATTCGAAGTACCAAAGGGGCAGACAGAAATCGTTAAGTCGAGGACAGACAAGACCATGGCCAACAAAATGAAACGAAAGACAAA
>JAULBM010014591.1:0-11559 GCA_032357055.1 Geukensia granosissima | reverse complement strand
CGGTCCATACCATGGCCCTCGGGCAGTCCGTATATCCCGATATTGCCCTATACATCAGTAACTATTATATACTTATTTGTTGTGGGCGATAAACATGTAGAACTCGTATTTAGATTCCACCCTTGTTGAAGGCCTCGTGAGAACCTCAGTTGCATCCCATTGGAGTTGGAGTGAGGTTTTATTTACCCGTACTTTACCTTGCAAAAAAGTGTTTAAATCTGTGCGGAAGTTTTGTATTTTCAGAGTTATGGAACCTTGTTTTTGGGAATTTAACTGATGATCAGGATGAGCAAACATATAGTATTCAGTTTGGTTCATGGGACACTTATCGTTCTGGTTATCATTCCTTGACCTATGGTTGAATGGCTTTGCAGGCATTTCATTTTCCCTGTATGTATGTACATGTAATATAGGCCAACTTACACATGTATCCATCCAGTGTGATAATTTACTGTCAGTCTGCCACTTAGAATATGAAATTTCCTTGACCTCATTTTAACAGACCTTTGATCCAGTTTTTACAGGGCAATACATATATACATGTACATGTATCACAATATTTTGAAATTGTAATAGTTGAGATGTGTAGTATTGTAGCTGTTTTAGTTTTCTTGGATTTATTGTTTCACATTGACTTCTTTCCCCTGCATACATTCTTTTTGTTTGGATTTAATTCCCTACACTATAATTTCCAGTACTTATCTTAACTAAGAAATGTACGCTTACAATTATTACAGTACAATAGAATACTGTTGTCATGGTTGTATATGTTTTGGTTGGTAATCAGGTCAGACATCTGTGTCCACACTTGTTATTTAAGAATTTAATATTCATGATAGCGGCACATGTTTACTGCATAGTTCAATTTTACAAACTATGTAAATACGTAAATACATAAGCAACAGGTTGTTATGAGAACAGCTTGATCTTGTATTCAGTTCATTTACCTATATATCTAAAATCATGATCAATGTTGACTGAGGTACTGTCTAATTGGTCTTACCCATGACCACTTGTTTGGAATATGTAAGGAAATTCCCTACATTGTGTAAAGCCAAATAATGTTAGACAAAAATGTTTAATTACACCCAAGTTTAAGAGAGGTAATTAAGTTTTCTCTGCAGATACCAGATTTGGGAGCTCTTTTTAAAACTTTTTTTTATTTGTTTAATCTGTAATCTGATGGGACCTTAGACTCCTAAATCTCGTGGTCCAATAGCAAGGAATGTAGGAATTTTCACAGGAAGTCAGGTGTAGATCTTGTGATACCTTGTTTTTTTCAGATCAGCCATTTAATTTGAATTAGAGTTGTAGTTTTATGAAAAAAATGAAAAAAATTCTCCGTATGATGTTTGGCAGAGACCAAGTATACCTCCAAAATTACAAATGTACATGTACATATAAACCTCTGGCATTATTTAAAAATAATCTGTGTACAAAGCTTGTATATCAAATGCAATAGTAAACTTTTATAAAACAATTAATTTTTCTGGTACGGATTTTTACTAATCATCACTCAGGATTCTACTTACATACATGTACATATACGGGTATATTTATATGTACATGTATGCAGTGTACTTTTACTCTCCTAAATATGGCATGTATGAATCTTGATAACACTCAGTAAACATTATAAAAATGCCCATACCTAATTGACCTTCAACCCATCAAACTATAGGATGTCATTATGTCTTAAGTGTTCAATGACATTTTAATAAGTTTAGAGATGGTCCTGTAACAGGTTTAAATATGTTTGCCACATATTTAAGGGTTGTAAAAGGACCTGTTTGCAAACTTTGTTGGAGACCAGTGAGTGTGTTGGCAAATGTAAAAAGTTTTTTTTTACAAATGTAAAAAGTTTTTTTTTACTTTGTCAACTCAAAAAAAACTGCAGTAATACTATGTCATGGTAATTTCATCTTCATGGTCAAAATTTCCAAGAAAAAGACTTATGCATCTTAGTACCTGAAAGTTGGCAGCCCTGCATTTGACCTTTTGAACAGGAAAATTGTAAATCTAAACTGTGTGAACTAGAATGTAGTGAACTTTACAGTGAAAAGAAAAAAATTAAAGGCTCTGTAATTTTTAGGCTTCACAAAATATGAAAGTCACCCATGTTATATTATATTTAAACTGACAATTCATTCTTATATTAAGAAGAAGAGAATGCATAAGAAACATGACCCAAGTTTGTATAAGGAATGAAATTTAAATTGATGTGAAATGGCAAAAAATTATTTGGTAGCTTACATGTGAAATGTAATTATTAATAGAAAGTCAGAATTGATTTTTTTTGACATCGGTATTTAATTAATATATTTCAAAATATTTTTGTGAGTTATTTTTGTTACTGACAAGGAAAGAACACATAGGGGTTGTTATATCCTGTTGATTTGCACTTGATGCATTTGTGACAAAAGAGACAAGATAAAAGCAGCAGAAAGACAGCTTAAATAACCGAGAAAGCTTTATGATATTTGAATTTTAAAGTATGTTACACATTATTAATGGTTTTCCTTTGAAAAAAGTAAATGTTAAATGTTTTGCTTTTGATAAAATAGCAACAGGTCAGCATTCCCCTAGTGACATTTCAGTTATGGAGTTTTGTGTTCAGAAATATTAAAGAAAGCTTTAATATACAGATGTGTGTAGCCAGGATGGGATTCGTAGTGACTATACCATATAATAATATAAACTTGTATGTCCTCTACCAAAACTGTATCCAGCATCCCTACTAACCATTAATACAGCCAAACAAAGTTTATCAAGAAATCCTTTGGGAAGTTTGATAAAAAAGCTGCTGACCCAATTGGAATCAAACTTTGGTGAAGTTGTCTTTTTTCAGGTGAATGATACAGGCTCCTGGAAGCCATTTGTCTCAGAATTGAAATGATTTTCTGGATATCAAATTGCACAAAAACTAACATATATAATCATTCATTTGTAGGAAGTCCTCAACTGCTGTTTGCCAATAGGAGAGATGTACAACTTGTGGATGCTGGAAGTTCCCATGGTAATGTTACAGTTGTGGCAGGAAACCTTGAGGATGCAGCGGCTGTGGATTTCCTTTATGATGACCGATCCATCTTCTTCACTGATGTCAGTCAGGAAATGATCAAACGGACATGGTTCAACGGCTCAGACATAACCATTAATGTAGTTACAACAGGATTAATATCACCTGATGGTCTCGCGTGTGATTGGCTGGGAAAAAAATTGTATTGGACAGACTCCGAAACAAAAAGAATTGAAGTGTCCAATTTAGATGGATCTTTTAGAAAGGTCCTTTATTGGAACGAACTGGACCAACCACGGGCCATTGCATTAGATCCATTAAATGGGTAAGTTACCCAGAGTGAGCCTATAATATTAAGTTTCTCCCATACCAAAAATTTGTGTTTTACAGTTCAATACAAAAAAAAACATTGGGGTTGACTGAATGGCTGAAATTCAGTTTACAGACCCTGTCAAGTCTCAGGGAATTAGGGTGACACTCGCGCAATTTGATCTCAATTTGTCGTCAAATTCCTTTCATCTTTTGTATTTTCCCTTTGATCTTTGAATTTTTTCAATATCTCATGCATGCTCCTCATGAAAACTTGACAGCCCTGAGTTTAGTTCCAGTTAAGGTTATAAGCATTGCATGTTGACCCTTAATGCACAAAAATAATGAAAGAATGGGATAGATTTTCATTATGATTTACACCAGTTATTAGTACAATACAGTTTAGCTCTGATACGGTTGCTTTTATACCCACCATGAGTAATTTGGTCAGCAGAAAAAACTAAGCTAGTATTAATATCTATTAAAACCTCAGCTCAAGAGAACTTGAGAGCAAAAATCAGAAAAAATCTTTCATGGATTGTAATGTACATGTATACAACATTGGACATTATATAAGCAAGTAGGAATGTTTTTTTTTTTTTTTATTAAAAAAAGAAGACCTGAAAATGTGCAAAAGATCAAAGGAGAAAACATATAATTTGAGCATTTTACATTATAAGCATTACCAGATTTTGTTTACAGAATGGAAGGTAAAATTGGTTTACGTCCAGTCAATTTTTTTTAACAATTACAGGATTAAAAACAGGTCTTTGCACCTGCCTGATTTCCACCTTTTGGAGTGACCTGTAAGATGAATGTGTATTGTTGTTTTGATTATATGAGAAACTGCTAATTGACTATGACAAGGGCTATTTGACCCACAGGGCAAATAGAAAGAAAACATCTGTAAAGCGATAAAGTACATATGTTATGAATGTTTTCTAAAAGAACTTTGAAATTTAGTATATGAAAAATTTTCAAAAGTATAGTAGTCATGAAAGTGATATTTACATGCTTAGAAATATATTGACTATAAAATGAACAAAATTATTGTTCAGGATTAGGATAATTAATGTCCCTTTGGTGCCCCCTAAAAAGATCAAAGGAATAAGGACAAGAAGAAGAATTAATTAGAGCTACTTTCCCTTACCTGTTTCTACTTGACAGGTGTGGTGGACCTTTTAGAGATTTGAAGAACATTTTTAGTGAATTTTAAATTAAATCTTGAAAAGATGAAAGGAATTAATGGTTTTGATAAACAAACAATCTTAAATTGATTTTCAAGATCAAAATGCAAATGTTATTCTTTTATCATTCAAGAGGGATTAATTTATCCTCTCTGAAATAAAGGCCAAAAGTTATAGATACTCAACCATTCTCAACTGCCCAGTCAGATCTGGTTTTGATCAAAATAAGCCATTGTTTATCATGTTTGTATATAGTTACCAGTGCTTCACATGCTTCAAGTACAAAATATTCAAGTGCTAATTGTCTCTTTGCAATAGATTTCAACTTACAAATGTCATTCTGAAAAAAAAATCCAAGAGAATTTGAACTATACTCTAGGTCAAGCTCTTGTGGAGTGGGATTTTTAAGCTCAATAAGATTATATATGGGTTTCCACTTTGGATTTATTTTAAATGAGAAGGAAGAAATACCCCACCTTAACCCGTTTTTGTTTTACACTATGCAGAAGCGTTTTACATACTTGCTCCTGAATTTTTCTATGGAAATCTAGCATTAAGGGTTTGCAGGGGCCCTTAATTTTGACCAAATTGCAATCCTATCTATTTTGAACAAAACACCTTAAAATATCTGTTCTATTTACAGAAACTGTTTCATTCAATGTAGAAATTCTTTTTTAAGGCCCCATACTAATGGCTAAGTACTATATCCCCTCAAACATTTGTTTTCTTTTGAAAAAAAAATCAACTTTAAAATTGTTGATGGTGAACTGTGATTTTTTACAAAAAAAAATTGAAAATTCAAAATTTTGGGTCTTATTGGCATGATTGCAATTTGGTAAAATTCTAGTTAATTAATGAAAAGGTGTGTGAATTTTATTTTTGCCATTAAAAAAAAACATACTCAGTTCTAAAAAAATTTTCTGCACAGAAAAAATCAGTGTCAGAGTTTGTTGGTTGCTTAACGTCCAGTGGCAAATATTTCATGCATATTCAGGACGAGAACAGGTTCAACAATAATCGATATGGAAAAAAGGGTGGGATGTGACATAACAGGGCAACGGATTTTGACTGCCACTGGAAAATGGGAGTAATGGGTAGGGGCGGAAAATTTTGCCATTTGTAGCGGCATAAGCCTTCTCTTTTTTGAAAACTACAAAAGGAGTATTTTAGTGCAAGCAGCATAGCACTCTCCAAACACATCACCCACTATGGTCTACAGCCAGGCTTTCCGTATTTTAACTTGGCAGCCCCCAACAAGAGGGCATCCCCTATCCGGCACCTGGGGTCTTCGCTGGGTCAGCTTTGTGTGTCGAGCCCTGGATACCGCTCTGGTGCCCAGCAGAGTTTGTTGGAACAGGTATAAAGTTAATGAAAGAAAAACTGTGTACAGGAACCATATTATTATAAAATAGTATTTTTTTTGTAGAATGAAAAAGGTGCAAGCAAGTTGCAATGAAACTTTTTAGCAATCACAATGTATTTTAAGCAAAACATGACAAAGTTATTTCAACTTAACATTTGTACTTAGATCTTTAATTGTGCAAAGTTTGGTTCTGATGTTTTTTGTGTGCTCTATATTAAAATTGACATAATTGTATCTAATTTTTTTCCAGATTCTTTGAAAAAATTCTATGTGTCAAATGATTATTGTAGAACCAATTAAATAAAATACTGTTGGATTTTTTTCCCAGGGATATTTTGAATATAAACAAGAAAGAAAAATAGATACTAGCCATCTTTCATTTTTAAGCAAACTTCTCGGGCCAAAAATGTGCATAAATGACCCTTTTCCTTTGTAGAATTTTTGTACACCCTTTCCCCAATATTTGCATTTTTGTTAATCTGTACTTTTGAAATTAAGTTACATGTACATGTAGGGTTAGTAAATATAACCAAGATTTTCTTTAAAAAAGATTTAAAATGCCAATTTCAATTACAAATTTTGGTATGTTCAATAAGATCTATCATAAACATGATAAATAGAATCTAGTTTCTAAAATTAAATATTAAGTTATAATGAATAAAAATTATATATTCAGCTTCACTCCCAACATGTTAAGATATTTAAGATTGGTACAATATAAAAAAGGAGATGTGGCATGATTGTCCATGAGACAGCCACCCACCAAATGACCATGGTTCGTGTTACAGAATCATAATGTAGGCTCTATATACCAATCTGGCAATCATTGAAATATAGCATGTTATACATGTAATAATTATACTTTGACCATCTTTGCAAATACATTGACCATCATGGAAAAAAACAAGGATGAAGATAAAGATGAGCAGACTTTTTCATTGTTCAAAAGAGGCTCATTATCAATTGGGCATCCCAAATGTGTGTGCCAATTTTCTACTTTTCTCTCAATTGTAACTTCTTGCTTTTGTAAATCTTGACCAATTATTTGAACCTCCATCTTCACTAGACAAGAGAATCACTAAGGCCCCCTCACTTGAAGTGAGGGGGAACCTGACTGAAAGCCTTGGGTAGCGAAGATGGTGAACCTTTCACAGAAAAAAAATCAATTTATTTACATGTATATTTCATTTATACAGTTAACAATTCCATTTGTTTGCAGGTACATGTATTGGACAGACTGGGGTGAAACCCCAAAGATAGAGCGAGCCGGGATGGACGGTAATCAATTTCAGCGATCTGTGATAATTAAAGAGGATATACATTGGCCAAATGGATTGACGTTAGATTATGATGATTCCAAGATATATTGGGCTGATGCCAAAAATGCTTTCATACATAGTTGTAATTTTGATGGTTCAAATCGGAGGGTAGTAGTGGAGGGAAATTTGCCACACCCATTTGCCTTGACCTTGTATGAGCGAACTTTGTATTGGACCGATTGGAAAGATCGGTCAATTCATTCTTGTGATAAAATAACTGGCAGCAATCGGAAAGATGTTTTAAGAGATATTTACTCACCGATGGATATCCATGCTTTCATGGCCAAAAGACAACCAAAAGGTAAATTGTTGGTTATGTTGACAAGGATGGTCTGGTTCCTATGTTTTCCAGGTCACTTGGTTGCATCTTTGTCTTTTATCTGCTAGGAATTTTTAAAACTGTTTCTTTAACTTAGCTGTTTTCAGTAGGAAATTCATGGACAGGTAGTTACGCCAGTATATGTGTTTGTCTCCAGTTAAAAAGAAAAAGGAATAGTAGGTTCAATTTTTTTAGAAATATTGTTTTACTTATTGAACCCAAAAAAAAAATGAGATTTTGATACTGAAAAATGTGTCATTATAAATATCTGAGGAACGTTTCACAAAAAGCCATAAGACTTACGATCACTGTTAGTCCTGTGTTATGTATGTAGGTTACGACCACTGGTAACACTTATGATCTTTTGTGAAACTTTCACCTTATGTGGCTACCATCTCAGTTTTTCGTGGCAGATAGTGATAGTACTGAAATTCATGGTTTGTTTTAGTTTTTATTGTTATATATTTTTTGGTAATAAAAAAGTATGGGGTCAGCACCAAAAGTTGAAGTCAATCAAGTAACTAGAACAACACATTTTTTAAGGTTATTGGAACATTATTAGTTCAATTCAAATCGAACTGTAGGAAAACAGACAGATCAAAGTGAGGGCCAATGAAAGTTAGTTACTTTTGCACTTAACTAACATAAAATTATTAATTATGTAAAATCTTGTTGTAACAGGACATAAAGTCCATTGAAAAATTAAAGAAATGGAAAATTTGTGAAACAGATAGGTTCACTATTTATTAGAAAAGTAATACCATTGCATTGTCATGATTGTCCATAACAGTCAGTAGTGATTTAGCAGACCATGTATATATTTTATTTTTATTTTTGCCTGCCAGTTAAAAGTTTTACAGGTATGCATGTCTGTCTGTTATATGTGTTGTCTTTCTGCATTTATTCCATATTCTATAATTATTATTATTTAATGAAAAATTTGCCTTTTAAGCTCACCTGGCCATTTTCTCATCACTTGGCATCCGTCGTCCATTATTCATACACAATTTACATTTTAATCTTCTCTTCTGAAACCACTGAGCCAAACTGAACCAAACTTTGGTGGAATGGTCATTGGATGGTCCCCATTCAAAATTGTATTGTGGTCCTGATCAGCTAACCAATATGGCCCCCGGTATTAAAAATAGAAAAAAAGGGGTGGTTTCTGAAAAAGTCTTCTCCAAAACTGTCAAGCCAATTTATTCCAAATTTTGATGGAATAATCCTTATGTATTTGCTTTTAGAATTTTATCCTATGACACCACCAACCAACCAAGATGGCTGCCTCAACTGAACTTAGTGTAATGGTTAAATAAAGGACCCTATGCGAAATTCATTAAAAAATCTTCTCATCTAGCACTACTTGCTCAATTGGAACCAAACTTTGGTGGAATGGTCCTTAATTGGGTACCTTTCAGATTTATATCTGGTGACCACAGCTGCCAACTAAGATGGGCACCTTAGTCGAACTAAGTTAAACATAGAACCCTATGGGAAATTCATTATGAAATCTTCTTGTGAAACTATTTGAATAAATAAGAACCAAACTTCGGTTGAATGGTCCTCAGTTGGGTCTATCAGAATTATATATGATGACCACACATGCCAAAAAAGATGGCCGCATCAGCTGAACTTAGTTTAACATAAGACCCTATGGGAAATTCATTTAAAAATCTTCTAGCCTGAAACAACTTGTTCAATTGTAACCAATCTTTGATGGAATGGTCCTTATGTGGGTCCCTTTCAGAGTAATGTCCAATAACCTCACCCACGAACCAAGATGGCCACCTCAGCGGAATATTGTTTAACATAAGACCTTATGGGAAATTATTGAAAAAATGTTTTTGTCTGGAACTACTTGCTCAGTTGGAACCAAACTTTGGCCCATCTGCAAACCAAGATGGCTGCCTCAGCAAAACTTTGTTTAATATAAGACTCTATAACATTTTCATTTAAAAATGGTTTCTATGTCAACTTTTTCTCGGCAACTGCTTATCAGGTTAGCCATTACAGGCTCCAAAGAGCCTCTGGTTTTAAGTGCTGTGTGGATGATGTAAAAAGCTATCTTCTGCTTGAGAAGTATGCTGTGTTGTTTCTATTTATGGAATATTTATTGGGAAAAAAGTGGTCTATTTTCATGTTCAGTTTGATCTTGATCTTCATACTTGTTTGAATTTAGGCCACCACTTACTCTGTTAAAAGGATAATGTTCTCAATTTGTTTATGTTGGCATCTAAAACCATTATCGACATTGTATGAAAAGTTAAAAATTTTAACAAATGTGTTTTGGTCCCTTAGCAATTGTAATGAAGATTAATCTAGAAAGAGCTTTATTCACAGATCAAGAAAAAAGGGCCAAGAATGCCATATTTTTTACTTAAAAATCAATGAGGTCATATACTTTAATAAAGTTGTTTTTCATTCTTTAGGTGCTCATATCTGAAGAGTAAAGTCTTGTTTTCCTGAAAACTATCAAATTGAACCAAGTTTTTTACTCCAAAGAAAAATCTGAATTTGATTTTTTTTATAGATTTGGTTGTAGAAAACATTTGCCACATCTCTTGACAAAAACCTATTATTGACAGACTCAGCAAAAAAGTATTTTTGTCAGAAATTGGTCCATAGACATTTTGAGCAAAAAGACCCAATTTTTCCAAAAAAAAAAACCTTGCCTCAGAGTGACAGTTTTGCAATCCTGAAGCTAAAATGTGATGTCATAGAGACATAATCAGTAATAGAGTATTTAGATTTGTACTTGTTATGTTTCAATTGGACATATCCAACCATTTCACCTTCTAGTTATTTTTTTTGAGTGGAATCTCAGTGCAAAATATTATTGACCCTTTGTAAACCTACTCCTTTATGATGAATTGGTAAAATGATAAATGAGGAATGGGTTACTGTCTCTCCAGCATTTATTCCATACTCTTTAGTTTTGATAGTAAAATTTGTATTCAATCTCAAATTTAATTTTATATTATGAGTTTTTATACTAAAAAGATAATTTAAGTCTTGGCAAGAATATCTCACTTGTGTTGCAGTAAGTGCAAATAAGGCCAAATGAAGTTAGTTATTCATGTTATTAGATTCTCTACCACATCAACCTAAGTAGATGGGGCAAGATGTCTGATGTTATTTTGTATTATTTCAATGGTTTTCAACATTTTAAAATATGTATGATTGATTGACTGATTGGTGCTTAATGTCCAGCAGCAAATATTTCATACATATTCAGGAAGAGAGCATATTAATTGTAAGTGACGATGAATAAACCCTGCTTTGTACTAGACTGACAGGCTGAGCTGGATTTTTAACATGCAAGCTCATGAAAGAAACAGTCTGCAGAAAGCTACTTTACCCAGACACATTATTCATACTCTGCACCGACCAGTCTTTGCGCTTACTCCAAAATGCACTGTGATTAGTGAAGAGGCAGCAAATACCAATTTTAATGTCTTTGGATTGACCCGGCATGTGATCAAACCATTGACCTTCTGCACTATAGGAAAGCATGCTTACTATTACACCACTGAGGCAGTTTTTAAAATATGATCAGTCCACCTCTGAATTACTGAGTATTTATGGAATTTTGTAATTTGCATAAAAATAAGTTTCTTGGGTAAAAATGTATATACATTTGTAAAATTTCTGTTCATTGTATTGTAGCAGAGCCTTTAAAGATGGGGTGGGCAGGGTTTTCATTTGAAGCCGGTAGCCGGCAAAAATCAATGTCTACAAGTGGGAAGTTCGCCGGCTACTTTCAAATGTTGCCAAAAAAAAATTATAGTAAAAATTGGAAGAATATAGTAAATATTGATAAATAATTAGGAAAATACTGTATGATATGTTTCAATGCCGCACAGAGTAGCCACCTACTTTTTATATTTAGCCTCCTATTTAACAATCTATTAATCAGACATTTACAAGGAACATTCAGAGGGTTGGGTTTCTCCCTCAAATCGTAAGTTATTATAGTAATAAAGGCTGTTTGTAAGGAAATTATTGATGTGTAAACTTGGCCGAATCACTCACAAACTGAATAA
>JAULBM010014580.1:0-11561 GCA_032357055.1 Geukensia granosissima | reverse complement strand
AGTTTAATAAAATTATTTTAAGATCTTTGAATGTGGTCTTCTTTGAAAAAAATCAACATTGACTCTCTGCATAATAACATTTTGTTACATTTATGCATTCGGTCGATACTTTTTATATTTTTTTGACCTTCACAACCCCTTCATGGCCTTCTTTTCTTTTCCCATTAATGATATTTTTATACTTAATCCAGCCAAACGTGTTTTAATTGATGTTTTAGCTAACCAGAGTACCAGGTTTGTTATCAACTGTGTTTGGATTTTGAATTAGCTCTCAGCAACAGCGAGTACTTTTTCGAGATTCTATACATCATAAGGTTTCATTTGTAATTGTTTGCATTATATGCAGCAGAATTTAAATCTTATGCGATTGGTTTTTAAAGTTTGTTTTATCTTGTTTTGTAAGACCACTGATCCAGGTTATTGCGAGGGCTGAGTACTCCCAAACAGCTTCCGCAGCTGCTCCTAGCAAAGAACCTGTTGTTCACTGTATGTCGTTGATTTTATGTTTAAGTATTACTTTTTTACATGGATACTTATTTGACCAATAATGTTTAATCTGAATATCATCAATACTTATTTTGGTGTATTTACAGTTTTCCTTAAGACTTGTGTAGAATACCCATACGACAGATCAAAAGTTCATAATCAAAATAGACAAGACAAATTTGAAACAAACTAAAAAATTAAACGTCAACAAAGAAAACAAAGGCTTGGTATCCACGAACTCCTTTATAATACAGGAGTGGGATCAGGTGCTAAAAGGAATTCGAAGATACCAAAGGGGCAGACAGAATCGTTAAGTCGGAAGACAGACCATGGCCAACAAAATGAAACGAAAGACAAACATAGAAAACACAATACTACACTGAAAACTAAAGCTGGAGTAACACAAACTCTGCAAAAGCCAGGGGTAGGTGCTCCGGAAGTGTTAGCAACTCCTGCTCCACTAGTTGCACCCGTCGTGTAACTCATTGTAGTAAAAACCCGATGATATTTCATTTGTTTTGGTAAGCTATTTTATTAGCTGATTGGTTTAAGTTTCTTGTCTAATCCTTAATCAGTACAAATTTTATTAACAACAGGACACTGTTTACAAGAATCTGATGCTTAAAACGCAAGAGAGAGTACGGAGCAACCGCAACATGTAAAACTCAAAGTCTGAGAACGCTGACGTGTTTATATGTTTTCAACCCAAAGTGAATTAAAAAGGAACAGTTTTAAACAGCCTTCAAAAATGAAAATCACAATAAATGACAATTCCTAATCCTTCGGAGTTGAATTGATAGCGGTATGTTTGTTTTTAACCTTGTTATCTTGTCATCATTTTCTTATAAAATTTATTAACGCTCTAAAACAAGAATGAGAAAGCCGTTTGGCATCAAAACCTGTTTGCGAGTGCTGTAATTTACAGGTTTCAGAGGAACATATGTTGTTAGTTAAGCGCAGATTTCTTTCAGGGCAGTCGTATATAATTCTTTCAATCTACTGATATGATTTTATTGAAAGTATGCATGTTTTTGTTAAAGACAGTAGAAGATGAAATATCTTATCATAATTGTTTCCTGATAAATTTGTCGTAAATCGGGATACACATATCGTAAATTCTGCAACAACGCCACAGTCAACATTTGTTTCATTTAAAGTCAGATAAGTATCTATCGTGCATTTTAATAATTCTCCTTCACAGCAGTAATTGGATGCTGAAAAATATAAGACATCCGAGTTAGAACTATATGTATTGAAACTTTAGCAAAAGAATTCTGAATTTGCTCATTTGTTTCAACGAAACTCGTTTTACCCTGTAACGTAATGTATATGCCTAATCCACGTTAAGTTAAGCTTTCTTGATATGTCAGTGTGCTGTTTACTGTTGGTTGACATTACTGTATGTAAAAGTACTGGGCATAGAAATCGAGTTTTCTGGTAAAAACTTCAGTCAAATTTCACAATAAATAAATGAGCAACATTTACATATTATAATTTGCCGACAGTAGAATTTGTTTCGCTTGCACCTGTAAAAATACTCGTTTCATATTATACCAGTTAAGCTGGGATTTATGAATTAAATGTCAAACTTAGAATCGTTACACATATAAATACAAAATAAAACAAACAAAGACCAACCAACGACCTTCATTCCTTACTTGGGACAGCAAGTGATATATGTGGTGGGGTTTAACATGTTTTGCTGGATCCAAACCGTACACGTTTTATTTCAGATACTTTCTTGGGTTCACGGTAAAAATTGTAACGCAAAAACTGGAATCTGTAGAATATTGGTTTGCAATGTTTTCATGTTTTATTGTTACCGGTTTTGATTTTTTTAATTTATATCTGATATTATATAGTGATATTTTTATTTTTGTCTGGCTTTCTACAAACTGTAATTTATTGATGTTTGTCCACTGTTAAAAACGGATGGTACCTGCAACCTGTGGCTGTTTATTTGATAAATCTCCATGTCTCTCGGATATAATCGCGGTCCATGCTATCTTAAATGTTTTTAAATATGTTAATATATAATAGCAGCAGTTCAACCTGTAAATGATTACCTTACCGGAGGGAAAACGTGATTGAAACATATCCAAAAACCGGCAGCCCTTCTCATCTGCTATTGTTTTCAACAACCTTCGTATGCTGCATTCATTTTTTGTACAATAAGGGCACAAACACTCTGATATATCCTACAATAATAACATGCAATTAACCTAATGTTTCACATTTAATTAGGAATATAGTAAAATGTTCTACAGAATAAATGTTTGTAGTTATTTGTGGGCCATTGTGGATCAGACAGAAATAACTTGTTATCATTGTTCCTTTCAAAACTGTACATATACTGAAAATTCATTGATTGTAAAAGGATGTTGTCCTATCTAATGATTTGTTCGTTCTTACTTGTAGAGGAATAATACATTATCGTTAATCTGCCTACAAGATCAATAATATCCGTCGAGACGTTTACATCGAGATGGGTGTGACATATGGATTCAAGATGACTCTGTTTATCGACGAACTGCCAAGTCACGTCAGTGACATAGCAGTACATCCTTATGACATCACCAAACAACAGAATCAACGATATTTTTCATATCAGCGTAGTCGCATGATAATAGAATTATTGAGCAGGTGAGAATGTTAAAATGTTAAAACTATTATCCAGCGATAAGACACATTAACAAGCTCATCGAGGACCTGCTTGAAAGGAGTAGGTAAGTTAAGGCCCATATTTGGCCCAAATTTTAGATTTTGTCACACAATAATCAGTTGTTGTAAAAATGCTGTTTAATGATTGTCTTTTAATAATTAATTAATTTTTCAAATATAATTTCATCGTTTCGACAAAACCAAAGGGTAAATTTGACTGTTTTCACAAGAATGTTACATTTTATAAAAAAATACTGAATTTTCAGATAGATAAGATTTTCAAAATAGATATGGTAGCACAAAAACATCACCAAGATATTTTAACTAAACATTTGTACTCGATAGATCATTTATTGTGCAAAGTTTGATTTTGATGTTTTTGTGCGATCTATATTAAAATCGACAAAACTATATCAAATAATGTATCAAATTAGGTAATTTCTTAGTAATTTAACATTTTAAGCAACTTTTGTGTGCCATGTTACAGTTGTAGAACCAATAAATCTAAAAATCCTGTTGGATTTTCTTTTTATAGACATTATTCAATACAAAAAATATAAAATTATAGATATTAGCCACTTTTCATTTTTCATCCAAATTCTTCGGCCAAAAACGGGCCTTAACGACCCTCGTCCTTTAACAATGGCTGGTTCAATGAGGCAGAAGAAATATCCTGCTTTCAACGAACAAAGTGAAAAAGTTTGGACAAATACAATATCTGTTTCAGTGTGGTGGTATAAATGTTTTTCACCAATTCCTACTCAGTGTTGCGTGTATCGTTGAATAAGTGGTCATATATATTTCTATTAAAAATTTCTATATTTTTATATAAAAACTACATTTTTATGGAACTTTCCAGGTTTCTCATCCAATCTCTATGAGATTTCCAAAAATATTAATAGTTTTATATAATAATTTGAAGGCAAAATGTTTGCCATAGTGAACAGCAATCTAGAGTTTAAAACTAATTATAATGTGATCTTATGATATGTAAGGTCAAATTTTTGCGTGTGTGTTTAGAAAGACATACTCATTTATTGTTAGCATTATCTTCAGATAAGATGGTTGATTCTCAAATTTCGAGCCTTTTCGAGTGTCACGATTGCAGAATATATATACTAAGTCATATGTAAAGGGGCATTTGATTTTTGCATTCATTTTCAGAATGCAACAATTCATTTATGAAACTGTTTATATTGATTTCATAAACAGTTTGAGATAATATGACAAAGCAAAACTGCCTAATTATTGAACTCTGGAAACAGTCAGTTTTTCCTTTAAAATAAAGGGTTTTAGTATTTCAAGATATGGGGATTATTTAATTCCTTCTCAGAAAACCAACAATGTAGATTGTAGTAAAATGATTTAATTTTGAGTACTTTATATACTCTATCTTTTTTGTTCAATGGTATATTGTAAATAAGATTTTTTGGCAAAATTTTGTCACAATTTAATTTTCTACTTTTTGTTTGTGTTAAAAAAAAAAGGCTGCAAAGGCCCAGGCGTATATACAAAAATGGAAAAGTCATTTATCTGAAAATGATTTATCATAAGCCCATGAAATTATTGTTAAATCACGCTTTTGGGGTTTTCTGTAGGAATAAAATGAAAACTTTGACAAAAATAAAAAGGTGGTCCTTAACTTTTGCCCAAGTGTATAAATTTATATTTAATGTAAACAATGTATAATTCTTCAGCGGAGTGAATTTGTCATGGAAACAGCTTTGGAACTCTTTTGAATATGATGTCACATGTCCAAATCTGCAAAACTGGATGTGTCGGTGTTAATCACTTCTTAACTACTGATAAAAAGGTTTGAATAGAATATTGGAATATCAAACAGGGATTTATCGTTCTCTGAAAAAAATATTTCCTGTAACTGTACTTCATAAAAGTACACAAATGTAATTGGTCATCTAACGTCAGACGACGTACCTGAAAACTTTGGCATTTATTACCATCATCTCGTATGACTGATTTTAAAAACCGAATGCTACACTTAAGCGATGTAAAATGATCACAGCTCTCTTTTTCTGAAAAGTAAATAATAATAATAATAATAATAATAATAATAATAATAATAATAACAATAATAGTAATAATAATAATTAAATATTAAGAATTATAATAACAATGACTATGTTGAGAAACGTAGGCATGTAGTTAATGTAAAACTAGAAACTGGATCTCAATGAAAGAAAACGTATTTGAAGTAAATACACAAGAGATATCAAAGCAAGAAGGATTTTTAGTAGGGCAAGTATACAGCGCTTTTATTATTGTTCTTTATCTAGATACGCCACCTATAAGGCCTTCAATATTGAGTCATTTTGCCTTACAACAAGTGCCAGACGGCTGTCTACAAAAGCAGTACCACTGCTCATTTATCGATGTATTTATTTATAGTTTCACATGTGGGAGTAAATCAGTTAAACCTAGTATAACTGGTTATGTACTTTTTGAGCATACAGTAAACCATTTCCCAACAATTATGACCACTCTTCCGGAGCTTGTATTATAGATAGGCCATTTCATGTGAAAAGCAACTTCATAACTGTTATTCATCTTTTACAATTCATATATATATATATATATATATTTTGAAAACACAAAACAAACAATGAATGACATTGTTCCAATTATGTGAAGTCAATAAAACAGTGGTGTAGAAGAGTAACCATTAGTTATTCAGCATCCATGATATAATCTTTAGTCTCGGGTTCAAGTTGTCAACAGGATATATAACAGTTGAGGGACAGGTTTGCAATCAGCTAAAGCACAACAGTGGCCAAGAAACGACAATTACAATATTACAATAGAATTATGAAAATAGTATAGTAGCTTCTTGTACTAACAATCGAGCATTTACACGCAGCTTTTGGTAATACAAGTGTTGCTATCTTATCTTTTGAAATCAAACCTGCATAACAGTCGATTTTCTTAAGCTGTACGAGCACAGATGGTGTCCAAAACAATAACAAAAGCTAAGTGTTGCTTAATTATAATAATAATTACGAAATATATAACAAAGTACTAACGTTAATCAAAAGTTCAACACATTAAAGCACACATGTAAACGCTAAGGGAGATAAATCATACTTGATCAACATAAATTTCGCGACATTTAAATTGAAAATGTTTTCCTTCCAGCCCCAGTTAAAACTGTTGTCATGCCTATACCTATATATGTGTTTACTACTAGTTTGGTCTTAATAACTAGTCTACCTGTGTAAATACTTGAATCGTTCCTTGTTAACGACTGTGTATTCTGTAATTCATTTGTCGAAATCTGTTTAATCTGGTCATAAACATCTTTCTTCAAAACAAAATTTTTATGAGATCTGAAAAAGTAAAAAAAAAAACCTTCAGAAACATGCATCAAAGGTTTTATGTTATTTGAAACCCTTTCAGTGTATAGGTTTATATTCTCTTTCTATGGTCTATAGGAAACTCTCTTTGTTTGAGGTCTAAGTGAATGTAGACCACAGACAGATCCGTCATCTCTGTGAAGGTATTTTGTTGATGATCGGTTTAATTACTGTTTTATAGTTATGTTTGAATAATCAAGTTCAACGCGTTAAAATTAAGGAGCAGCTATTTTGAACCGATTTGTATAAATCCGTTCCTTCATAGGGCATATGGCTTCATATAAACCTGTCAAGCTTTCCAATGAAATGAAACTATCAATATTTAACTCCAAAAGAATAAACATTAATATATATATTAATCACATATGCGGTCATGTTATTACTGGAGACCTTAACATCGCCAAAGACAGAGAGGATATGCAAAAGAGTCTTAAATATCGCCCTGCAGCCAAAATTAATAGGGCCGAATGTCGTGATGTTAAAACCTCAAAATGAATGTTGCGAAAATGCATCAAAAGAAATTTCGGATAAATCCTTTATAAAAGGCATTGACAAAAAAGGATAAAATAAAGAAAATAGTAAATATTCGTTATAAACATTATGAAACGAATTATAAAGGTACACGTACATCCTATGCTGTTTCCTGTTTAAAACGCAAAATTAACTTTATAAGGTATGTATTTGTTCCTGCAGACAAATAAGTCAATAATATTGTAGTTGTCTGTCGAAAGTATTATATAGACGAACTGCGCAATTTAATTCGTGGTTGCAACACTTTTCAAGCTACAAACTCGACAGAACAGCAAATCGTTAGTGGAATCTGAAGTTAAAGGCGGCATCTGACAAATGAAAGTTCGTATAATGTACGGGTATCCTAATATTCATAAAACTCTATATAAGAATAAGCCTGTAGTAAATGTAGAACCATTTATGTCTAATTCTGTGAACAAGTTTCCTAACTACTATTAATACTCGCATTGTTAACTTATGAAATAAATGTTATAAAAGTTCATCTATCATCTACTTTTGGAGAGTTAAAAATTCACTCGATGTTTTAAACAAACTTAACTCTGTCCATGTTTGTTTGTCTACAATAGACAATTATGATTAAAATGTTAAAAAGACTCTTCAAAACAGGATTTGGCGAACAAGTTAATTAAAATTATTAGATATTTGGATGATGTATTAGCTTTAAATAATCCAAAGTTAAAACAAATTGCAAATAAACTTATCCTAAAGAACTTACCTTAAATAAATCTAATATCTTATATATAGTAATATAATAATGTCAGTAATTTTCGAAGTCCGTTTGTAGATTTGTATTTAAAATCTGAACAGGCTTATTATTCTACTAAATGTATAATTACAGGGACAATTTTTTCTTTACCCATAGTTAACTTTCCTTTTATGAATACAGACGTGCCTTTAGCTCATTCGTTTTGTGTTTACATTTCACAACTAGTTCGGCTTGCCCGTGTTTGCACCAAAGATTCTGACTTTAATGATCGCAGTCAACATCTTACTGGTAAACTTTTGCGGCAAAGATACAGATATCACAAGCTTCTCAAGACTTTCACAAAATTTCATAACCGTTACAAAGATTTAATACAAAGATCCAGCCGCAAATGTAGAATTTTGATACGACATGAGATATCACAGCCTACATTGTATAGAAACATTGAATATAAAGCATATTAGTCAAGTAATCCACTGAATTTCAACGTCCCGTTAAACAAATTTTTCCACAAGGTGTACAGGTTCGACGTTGTAGTCAAGACATTAAAACTGGTTTTGTTGGTACAAAAATCAATAAACCTATCGCTTTATTACATAAATATAAGAAATGTGTTGTCTTTGTGCATATATTTTTCTGAAATATATTAAATGTTATTGAGGTACTCTCTACTTGGACTAGGTGATTTATAGTTTCATTTTTTTAGTTTGTCGGTTACTACTTTTGATTTCTTTGATTGTTTCTTTTGACCACTCGTTCGACAGGTTAATAAACTATTTTAGCCCCACAACATGTCTCATGTACCTCTCCCAAATCAGGAATTGTAGTCATAGGTTTGTCTTTGTGTTTAATGATTTTTACATGTACTTCTTTGTTAATATGCAGGTAAAACAGTATTATTTTACGCATACACAATTGTTAATTTTTTCACTAGGAAGTATTGTTGAATGCCTTGTGGCGATCTCTAGATTTGTAAATCAACCAAAACAAATTATGGAAAAATACAAAAGACAAATAAATCTTAACATGACACTTTCAATATCCTGACATAATCCCGCGAAAGCTTTTGTCTGTAATGCTTATTTTAGACCTATTTTTGGAGTCTCTGGATGAAACAACGGATATTATGGAAAATGACATTTAATATTCTAAAATTACATGTAAAAATAAATACACAGACACATTTTTGCATAGAGTGACACAAGAATAAAATATTACAAAACTTTTTTATTTGTACAATTCAAAAAATGTCTCGATTACGTTTTAACTATATTAATTACTGCATGATTCACTGATATATTAGACAGACTATCATGCGATTCAAAAGTAATTACCACTAGTTTCAGATAGAAGAGGAATTTCAACTGTAATCTAGACTTGTTAGTAGAAAACATGTTTATGCAATGATCCAAGAAAAACCCAAGGGATCAACTAAGTCGTTTGACACAGCAAATTTAATTATGCTACTTAAGAATAACAAGGAGTTCCTGCTTCCTTAACACTGGTTATCTGCCTATTGCCAATTATTAGATCTAGTGGTTGGTTGTCTGTTGGATTTATGGGGAAAACAGGCTCTTGTCCGATGAGATATTTAAAAGATATTGGCCGCACCTTTTAAAAAATTACCGTTAACCTTGATAGTTTTATAATTGCACTTTTATTTTAACAATCCTTTAAGACGATACGTTAAATTAAAAGCAAATGAGATAATTATACTCTAAACAAACCGACATCGCGAAGCTATAAATGCAAGCTATTATTGATTTGATTTTATTTTACGATTCTCTCTAAAATGCCAGATATATAAGTTTCCGATTACAATCAGTCATGACTTCTATTACTTAGTAATTATTTGTTTCATATATTTTTTCCGTTTCAGTCCTGTGGGCCGGTAATTTAAAGAAAATTAATCTGAGACATCAAATAATTTTAAGACAAATCAGGTAATAGATATGGCTGACTTTATTTTTATAGAAGTTCTGCTTTTTTTGGCATCGTTCCAATTTATTTTTGTTTAGTATATTTATTGAACTAAGTGTAATCTGCAGCCGAATTTTGTGAATTTCTGTTTGATTTTTATAGTTCGTCTATTCTGCTTTTTTATTCGTAAGTATAAATAGTGAAATTCACCCTTGTGGAGGGGCTTGTACAAATCTCAAGATTTGTAATTTCCAAATTGGTATCAATTGGGCGATGCATATTTATAGACGTCTTTTATTTCATCAATCTTACGACAAAACAATCTTTCCTTATATTAAAATTGCGTAAGAAGAAAATATTGATTTTGAATTTATAGATAGTTTACGTTAATTCCTTATCAAAATTTTCTATAGCAATTGGAGAAGCAGAAGAATAGAAAAAATCATCTACTAATAATATGTATTGATAATCCCAATGTTTAAAAGGTCTTTAAAATTTTTATGATAGATTTTGAATGAAAACAATAAAGAGATGTATCTAACATTGTAAGCGTGAGATGGTATTGGTGTACAAAACAAGCTTGCAATAAAAGAAATCAGTATTTTACCTGTAACTGATACATGCATCAGTTACAGATTATGTACTTTTTGTCGGAACTACTTTCATGACGTTATGGAACTAATATCAAAAATATTTATATTTTTTGTGACCCGTAACAATGCAAAAATAGTTCGCGTACTTATTTCCTTAAAAACGTGGTTCATAGTTTATTTAAATGTTCTCTAGCAAATATGCTAGATAAACCCATTATATGCAACTGCGTTGATTGTCAAATGAGAACGAGGAACGACTTACAAGAAATCTAGGTTATCCAAATTTAGTTCTTGAAAATATAATGAGGAGTAAGGGTCTTTTAATCAATGAGTCGCTATGTATGCTTTCATTTTTCTTGTCAATTTTGTTTTTCTTCGATATGTCGAGAATGAAGAAAAGGTAAGATCTTTTGCAGAATAATAAAACTATCCGATTATTTCCTCTTATGCAATATCTTATTTGTCACGACAAAGAGAATTATAATTTTTGTATTTTATTTTAAAAAAACCACATAAAATCAGTATTATATTTACAAAAATAGTATATTCACTATAATTAGCTAATTCATTCTCGGGGGGAACTGTTTTATAAAAAATAGAATATTCACTATAATTTGCTTATTCATTCTCGGGGAACTGTTTTATAACATTATATATCGCTCACAGATCGATATAAAATTCACGTTGTGATACATTAAAACAAACTTAAGCTTGCGTTAACTCGATTTCAATTTAAAGTTTTGAAGTTCAATAGGTGTTTAGTGTTTTTTTTACTGATTCTTGAATGTTATTTTTCGACTTGCGTCTTTCCTCCTTCCGAGGAACAGATCGAAAGTGAATTCTTATTGCAAAATGATAAGACCATTCTTTAACAGTTTTCCAATTAAAATGATAGTATTATATTACATGTTGTTTGAATAGACGAAAAATGTGTGAAATGTGTATTTATTTCTATTAAATACCCGAAATCACCATTAAATATATAAAAAATAGTACTTTTATTAGTATCGTTAGCAAGTTTATTCTCGGCGCAATGGTTTAAGTGAAGTAACTGAGGAGGGTAATTTTCAACTTTAATGTATCACCCTACCTCCCGGCTAATTCGTACTTTTTTGGAAACATATATTATTAAACGTTAGTTTTTAGCCGGTCGTAGAAAAAGAAACAGGTGCCGACTCCTGAATATCGAGGTCAAAGGTCAGGTACTTTTCAAATTTCTAGTTGGGAAAATGCAGTAGAAAATAACATAACTATGGTAGCACAAACAAACGGCAGTGCTACATAGAATTAAAAGAAACA
>JAULBM010014569.1:0-21441 GCA_032357055.1 Geukensia granosissima | reverse complement strand
CAATGGGTACACCGGTTACATGTACAAGACCGTTTCAGACCATTCCAAAATATAAGATTACCAATAGAGAATAAATATTGTGATTTTTGGTTTCACCAATTGCAAAATCTAAATCGTAACATTTATAGCGCTGATCAAAGTAGGCTCACAAATTGAGTTGAAAGATATCTCACATGTGCAATACAAGGAATCTCAAATGTGCAATACAAGGAATCTCGCATGTGCAATACAAGGAATAAAACCTTTTCTTTAGTTAATAATTTCGGACTTCCTACATTGCCGATTGTCTCCGTTTTCGGAAAGTATCTTAATTAGATTTAATGCCCTGTTTATAGCACCGACTTCAGTGCCTCGATCAATCTTGACTAGTAAATTTACCCGACCGAGTTCGAGATTTTAAAGTTCGATGTCCTTCACGACTGAATATCGACCTCTTCCAGATCAAACTAGAAATACCTGATCAGTTCCAAATAAATTCACGACTACCCACTAGACTTCATAATCGATCTTCCCGACAACAGCCTGACGTCTAAACGATCACATCAATAAGCAGCACTAACACCTTGATCTAAATAAGAGAATTTCCCGATGATTTTCCGATCAATGGCCGATCGCATCTCGATTGAATGTGATATGTATTTTTCAAGTGGAATACTTTAAAGGGAAACAGTGAGAGTCTTAAATGTTAGTATATATCACATCATTACACATGTGCACTTTGTTTTAGATATAGAAAATGGTTGGAGGTTGCTATATGTTTAGCAACTTTTCTAGATACAGAAGACCGAGATAATTATCAATTACCTGTCCATGTAATCAAACTAAACGAATAGACATTGTATTTTTGAAATTTCATAGATAACTGTATTGTATTTGAATACTTTCTGCTATCAGTCAGTGATATTATTATTGCAAGTATAGTTTTCTTGTGATGTGTGAGTAGAGCCAGACAACAAATATTTGTGACTAAGCACTAACTTCGGCGAGTATTCAAATACAAAACTGTTACCCAATTTTTAACAACGTTTAAAATCATGCATATGTGACACCTCAAGACTATCTTGTGCAGCTATTGCTTGGCACGAAGACAATTGATGTAAATGTTACAAAAACAAAATCACAGCAGTTTACAGTTAAATG
This sequence comes from Geukensia granosissima, assembly GCA_032357055.1. NCBI lineage: Eukaryota > Metazoa > Mollusca > Bivalvia > Mytilida > Mytilidae > Geukensia > Geukensia granosissima. The sequence goes on along the minus strand of JAULBM010014569.1, from coordinate 20,301 downwards.
TGCTTTAAGTTAAGTGCACGTGGCATAACTGCTCTATTATGTGGAATATCCCACTTGGGCTTGCTTTTATATACTGAAGACGAAGCTAATGTTTCGTAAATTCTTGTTGTTCATGTGTCTAGTAGATTATACTTTCAGAAATTATTTTAAAGTGTAACTTAAGGAATTTCAGTAAGTTTTCTTTACATCTGAGGCTACGAAACGAAGAGAACCGTTAAATTTGTCTGAAATCAGGTATTCTTTTGTCTTTGCTTTTCATTAAAATAATCTTAAAATTCTTGTTTATAAAAAAACATCATAGAAAAAACCGATCTTTTAGATGGAATATTTTTTCCGAACAATATTTTTGGACATTTTTCTGTTGTTTGGGGCGATTAAGAGCTCGCCAAGTTACTGCTTATTCAGAAATTATTGAGTGCATTGATTATTGCAAATTGACGTTTCAATCAAAAATGCGACTTTATAATTGACGAATTTGAGAAATTTCCTACCTTATGATAAAAAGGAGTTTTTATAATGGTACACTTAAAACATTTCCAATTTTGCAATTATAAAAACATTTCTAATTTAAAGTATTTTAATTCCATTCTTCTTGAAAATCTTGTTAGGACCTATAGATTAAATCTTTCGTCCTTCCTCAACACGGTTTCTTTGACATTCTTTTAATATCAGTATCATTTTATTTCGCGCAATTTTAGTTATAACAATATTTGTTCTATGGTGCTAAGACTGGGAAGAGTGGTAGTAAAAGCATTAAGTATATGGTCATAATATTTCAGTGTCTACTTGGATGACCGAACCATAATCCTTAAAATGTAAGCCTTATCACACTGTCTTGTGTTTAATTGAACACTCTCCTGACAGATGAGGATTTAGGTGGCACACGTAATATAAATGATGGAACACATGTCATTGCACGTCAAAAAAGTTTTCTCAAATATTTTTCAACTCTCCAGCCGCTAAAGTGAACTGACATCTGAATAAATAACTTGTTTTATATGTTTTGACTGCAAATAAGTGGCAATCAGTATAATTTTTTACCAATTATAAAAAATATATATACATACTGGGATAGTATATGGGCATATATTTGATATAACAGTAGTGGAAAATACTTTGCTTGATTTAAACTCTTGGAATCTCATCGGCTTTGAAAAGCCCAACAGATATTTTTAACATTTCACATAACTTTCTTCTTTGACATCTTACATAAAAAGTCATTTACATTTATATTGATATCAAAATTATAATCCCACCAAAACGTCAAGTAAACATTTATTGACTAGATTCAATGACGACGGTTGTTCTATTGAACCCGAACACAGAAATGTTTCCCGAGGTCGCTAGGCCGACTTTTGTGCTATTTGTCAAACTTAAATACATTCTTTCCTTAATTACTAGTACTTTTTTGACTATGTTCAGGATTAATTCATGTCATTTTTTTATCTTGGTCATCATGCACATCTGTCTAAGAGGCAATTTCAATAGCCTGCCCTTTGCTGAAACTTGTGGATGAAGCTGATGATGTAAATGGACGTATATTGGCTTTATTGTGCTGATGGTGGCAATGTTGCTGTGGTTGATAAAAGGAATTCGAAGATACCAAAAAGACAGACAGAAACGGTAATATCGGAAGACAGAAAAGACCAGGACCAACAAAATAAAACGAAAGACAAACGAAGAACACGACACTACACTGGTAACTAAAGCTGGAGTAACACGAACCCTACAATGTGCTCCGAAAGGGTAAGCAAGTGGCACCCGTCGTGTTACTCTGTAGTCAAAGCCGGTATATAGTCACAATCGATGTTAGTCACAACCAGGATAGGGACGGATTTGTATTCATGAAAGTGGAAAGATATCCGTTGTCATTTGTGAAATGGATATTTCGTATCGGTCAACCATGATGGCGACCGAAACACTTTCGAAGTGATTACTCTAATCTTTCCCTGAGAAATCCTTGGCTCAGTAGCTTTCTTGTCAGCTGCAACCCTCAATCAAGAAAATCCTGATAGGAAGCACAAGCTCTGGAGTAGATTATCAATTTAGAAATATACACACCGTATGCAGATTCTACGGGAATGTTGCTTGACATGAACGGAAAGTTTCATCGGAAAATCAAAGTCATCTCTCTTGTTAAGTTTTTTCCTTAACCCGCCCCTACTATCAGTCTAGGCAAGAAGCAGACTTTTCTGTCTATGTAGTATCTTTGATTTCAAGTTCAATGGGACAGATGCGGTCAACATAGTCACCAAATTTAGAGTTATTTAGTGAAAGGACATCATCTATATAACGGAACGTGAAACCAAAATATAAAACTTTTTCACTTTTCTCTGTAGAACGCTCTGTATGAAGTCAGCTTAATACGAATAAAGGAATAAATCGGCAGGAAGTGTAACGTAACGTTATTTGTAAGTACATCTGTGAAGCTTTGGAATCCAGTAAAGTGAAGGAAGATCGAATTCTTCCTTCTTAGTTGAAATTCCTAAACTGAGCGATGATTGACAAGGAAATCTTCTTTGGTAAGTGTCGTTGGGTTATTTGTTGGGTTGTCAAGTGAACTATCAATACCTAATTCCTTTAACAAGCAGTCTATGTAGTGTGATTTACAAACAAAGACAATGTTGTAAGCGGCTTTATCGAAGGGGACGACAATATATATGTCATGTAGTTCAGAGAGATGTCTGGCAACTCTTGGATCTTTGAAGACCGATTTCGCATGTATATTAAAATATCTTTTTTACTTGTGAATTTGTATTTGTATCAACGACCTCACAATTTTCACCCATTCGGCAATGATATCTAGGTCCTTTTCTATGCGCTTCGCCCCCCCCCCCCCTGTCTGGCATTATCCTCGACCCAATCCATAAGATCTTGAAATTTAATAGTCATGCATTATTTGTTGATGTTTTAAGGACTAACCCTGACATATTTATCATAGTCTCAGTATAAGATTTAGTTGTTTCTCACTTTTTGGCTTGCATGTTGCAGTTGGAGAAAATATAATAACGCAGGGCTAATCTATCTTTTTACATACAAATGAGAGTTTCGAGTATATACGAAATATGATCGATTGGGCTCGAATGATGATCGAGTGTGCTCTCATAGATGTCCAGTTTGCTCGAAGGTAAGTCGAAGTAGTTCGAACAGAGGTCGTTTCTACTCGAATTTAGGTCGAGTAGATATCTATACTCTATGTCAGCGTTGTTGAAACTGGTAAAAACGTTAGGAAAGAAAAACTGTCTGCCATATTCATACCAAATAGTGTTTATTTTGTAGATTGAAAATGTGGAAGTAGGTTGCAATAATACTTTTTAGCAATCACGATGTATTTTAAGTTGCGTCGAGTTTTAAATTCTCTACGGGGATTTTACATTCAATTTGTAAAGTCAGCCATATGTTTGCCGGGAGTGGCTCTTTGCACGCGCTAGCGCGAGACCGGGAGTACACATTTTCAACGCTGCGTAATAATTAAGTAATTAAACTTGGATTAGATAACATGCAAAAATGACTTATGGCGCACTTGAATGGAAATTTAAAAGTAATTCTTCTTATATTAATCGCAAGAGAAGGTCCGAACAAAAGAAATGTGCACAATTTTTTGAATAACTTAATCTAGGTTAAACTTAAGCGCTTTCGCCGAAAACGAAGATGGCCGACCTTCAATGTTAATTCTCCGTAGAGAATTTCAGGGGCAGATATTAGTAGGTAAAACGTTGTTTAATGGCGTTAAACATAAACCGTTAACTGTGGGATAATTCTTTCTTTTTATTGAATATAAATACAAAGGCAAAAACGCAAAAATAATTTTTTAAAGCTCGAAAATCACACTCCAGAAAAGACTGACATAGAGTATAATTGTTTTTTCGCTGCTTAGTGGTTGTTATTGTTTTCAGTCCGTTTGAATTTATGCCGCCTTTACCTTTACATTTTCTGATGAAACGTCGTATTTGTCCAATAATAATTACAAAAAATAACAAACAAAATCAGATCAATTTACTCCAACAAATTTTGCTTTCCCTCTCAAGCAACAACATATTGTTCTGTTTCTAATGATTTGTTTTCACTACAGCAAATCATTATCATCGGTTCTTAGTGTTTGTCCATCGGTGAATGTGTGTAATTGTTCATAGTCTGGCGGACTGTATGCATACTGAAAAAGACGAAAATAATGATATTCCCTCTTGTCTAACATTGGATATTCTATCTCTTCAACAACAAATAATCATTTTGACAGTTACATTTAAGTTAATTTCTTGTTGAAATGTGCATACACATGTAAAACTGGTTTAATGCATGTATCTTAGTCTTCAAACAAAATAATTAAACATTAAGTTGGCAAAATGTATATTTTAAATCCAGTGCTTGATGATTTAATACCAAACCAACAACTTCAACATAAAAATAATAATTTATAGTATTTAGTACCTTCTATCTAAGATTCAGTCTGTGTGGGGACATATCAATATTAAAAAAATCTGAAATAATTCGAATATACCATCGGCGCAAATATAATCATTAAGTGAGAAGACAGACAACAGAAGTCAGGAGACAGACAAGACCATCGCCAACAGAACGAAAGTAAAGACAAATATAAATACTAAGGAGACATAAGCTTGAGTAACATATCACTATGAAAATGAGGGTAGACTCAGGTGCTCCGGAGGAGTAAGCATCATTTGCTTCACTAGTGATATCCGTCGTTGTACTCGGTAACCAAATCAAATGGTAAGTCACAAAAAAGTATTGAATGTAGTACTCGATTAAGAAAGAAACACCAAGCTGAATGCAGATACATGTACTATAAAGAATGTACTAGAAAATTTGCAGCAGAAGAAATAACTCTTCAATGGTATAAAAATAGCAAGTACGCAAATAGCAGTATTGACTTAATCAAAGTAGTGACAAAGAAATACAGCGAAAAATCAATACTTAAACTAAAATGAATGTGATATTAAAATACAAAGTTACCAGAAAAAAATGTTTTAATAATTATTAAGGGTATTTAAGGATCCGATTTCAAAGAGTAACCTTTCATTAGGGGCTTTAGAACCACAAACATAGGATATCCGACATGAAGTGTTAAAATAAAAACATATCCAAATAAAAAACAATTGAAATTACAACAGAAGTGACATCTGCTATCTACAAAATGTTTCTCTTCCCGAAAATTCAGGGGTTTAAAGTGTAAACAAATACTGCAAATTTCTGTACAAAATGTGCTAAATGTCTTGTCAGAAAAGTCTAAAAACTTGGACGGTGAATTATCTGTGATCCACCAAAAGTAGCATCTATACAGGTGTTTCAAGTTCATGTTCATTTATGTTTTAATACATATTTTATGCTAGAAGTAACCTTTCTTTACCAGGACAAGTACTTTTTTCATAAAATTGAAAGACGTTCTGTATGCATTTAACCCTTTTTCAATCGCTCTCAATATCTGAAGGGGGTGTGTCTCAATTATATTCAACTTTCAGAAAGTTCCAAATTGATATTAAGAAAGAATTAAATATATAGCAGGATAATTTTACAACTATTCAAAATGTTTTACATTTTACAAAAACGTTGCATTCTTCCGATTGAGGCAAGAAAAGAGGGAGATGCGTCTTTAATTTGCCTCAACAACTGAACTTACCTGGTTTAAATACTGGATGAATACTTGACTATATTCAAATACTGTATTACTAATTAGAGTTCATAGATTGTTGACAGTTCTCATCGATTTGACAAATTTAGAATTTAAAGGAGAACTACCACCTTTTTGTAAATTTTGGTCATGAGAATAAACATCGCCCATCGGATCAGTCCCATATTTATATATGCCATGTATTTAGAAACTTTCTGACTGAACACGGAAGAACTCCATATTTCCTGCACTATAAATTTTGGAAAAACGTCTGCTTTCTTGCTCAAAATTGAAAAATTAGGCTATTGTACAAGTTTTGACTGTGACGGCACAGAGAAAGACACTACAGTAAAATCGATGACGTGTTTCTAATATGGTATGCATATTCCTTGATTTTCTTGAAGTCAAAATGTTGGAAATCCGGTTAAAATACAATGACATTTGATAAGCACAAACATCAAAAACACAGAACAATCTTAATAAACAGGAATCCAAACTAAGCTAAGTGTTACCCTAACACGTCTATTTTAGTTCTAACAGAATACAAGCTTTTAGTAAAATAAGAATAACGAAAGTTACCTTAACAAAATGCTTGAAATCACACATTTCTTTTGGTATTTTTGATCAAAGCTTTGATTTTTTTAACCAAGTAACTTGCAATAAACGTTCAATGTGATAATGAAATTGCTATCGTTGTAAATGCATATATTCATTTTTGTCATTTACCTAGGTACATTATAAATAGCGATCGCCCACAATAAATATAAATACAAAAACTGTTTTTCGTGTCCTCACTCTTAAATCAACAACCAGCAGCAGCGAAAGTGCAAACATTTCTAAGAAGTTTGTCACTTTAATCATTTTGCTTTCTGAATGCCGCCTTATAACTCATGAAATATTTTCCAAACATGTAAAAAATCCTAACATTGTTATATTTATTTATTTACAATTTCAAAAATTAAATCGCAGCGTCATATTTTATGAATAAGAATTATCCATTACAGGGAATTATAAAAAATAAAAGGATAAACATGTATGAATAAACACTGTAACTCATTCTTCCTTTAGATTATAAACAAATTTATCTGCGTACAAAAAGCTTTTCTGAACAAATCTTTAAAAAGTTCGTTATGTGCATTAGCATATAAACTCCAATTATTTTAGATTTATTATTTAATGAAAATTTAAATTAAAAAAAATGCTAAAAATAATGCTCATACACCGAAATGAACGAGACTAGAAAAAGCTAAATATATCAAAGCGATTTTTTATTTTTTTATTTTTGAATTACGATTATGTCCCTTGGTAATAATTGCTTAATAATAGATAATTTTTGTTATATGTAGAAATATTCTGAATAAAAAGAAAAAAAAAATATCTCTCTTAATAAGATTTTGATCAATTTTCTGGCCACCCTATTGGTTTTGTAAAACATTGAACAAAGAGGCTTTACAAATAAAGTGTAATAGGAAGAAATACAAACGCTTAAAGTTTGTACTTCGTTAGTATGTGTTGTAGCGGTGTGTATAAACGTTACATAACTTACTCCAGAATTGTCTATTTCTGAGTATCCTGCTGCTTTAAGAACGTCCAGTGGATTTTTCTTTTCTATTTTGACTGAAGATTTCATTGGTGGTTTATATCTCTGCAAACAGATGATATCAAAGTTATTAGTACAACAAAATTGCCTGGAAAACGTTTATAATGAACGGCTCATTCCTGTTATGCCTTTTGCCGATTGCTGAATGTATTCAAATTTAAACAAAAGTAGACACTGAATATCCGATTTTTAGACTTGGACTTGTGTCCCGGCAAAACAATATATTTTCTAATGCAAATTAAATAATGGAAAGTTGGCCAGTCAGGTAATAGCTTTTAAAGGACTGAATAGATTAAGAGATTATTTTGTAAGGGCACAATTCGGCCAGATTTTGTTTGGGTTAGACCTTGTGAAACATGTTTTTTTGTCGGTACTACTCGTAAGGAGAAAAAGGACATTTTCTTTATTCTAATTTGGTTTACCAGAAATAAGTTTTGAAAAATGACAATTTAACAAGATTATAGGAGTTTATTTTTTAAAGTAGTCACCACCTACCTTTTTCTGCTTCTTTCTGATACTTTGAATAATGAATTCAAATAATGCAACACACATAGCAATAACCAAACCACCAATCAAAATATGGAAGATACCAGACACGTTGCTTAAAGTTAGCGGCCGCTTTGAACTGTCCTGCTAAACAAATAATAAATCAAAGTTATATCATGACGTTTGGATTAAACGTAAATGATTGATACTGAAGCTTTTTTTCTGCAACGCAACCGTAATTGAACCACTACATATTTAGATAAAGCTTTTTTCTATGTTTTTATTCTCTTATAGCAACAATTTAACTACTAGCATTCAGGTCCTAACACAACAAGATTTATATGAAGTATTTACTGTAATTGCATATTGTCAGTCCAGAGTCAAACATCGCAAAATTGATGCAAAATTTCCTGAAACTATTGTATTATGCTTCGGCTAATAGAGCTGTAACGCAAATGTAGAATGTACGGATGACACAACTATGCCTCGTCTTCGAAAAACAAAGATCTAGCTATATGTAATAATAACTATTTCAAATAGGAAACACTTCCAAAAAGCAAACTACTGCTCAAAAAGGAATGTTTTGTCAAGCAATTGACATTCAATGTTTCGTCTTGAAATGACATGCTGATACTTGTTTGATTTGTATAACTATTAGTTTCAGTCATAAACAAAAACAAATCTAACCTTACTAGTTAATATTCTATTAAATGACAAAAAGTTTTGATTAAAGATGTACTAAAATAAACATTTACCAAACATCTTTAAATTCAAATCGCAAACAGACTCTGCAATTTAAACAACAACGAAAACCAGAAACCAAAATCATCTTCCACATAAAAAATCCCAAACATTTCTGATTACTTAATTAGCTACATAAATATGATGTAAAATAACATAAACTGTAAAAAGTCTACAAACAAAAGCTCCTAACTTAGAAAAGACATAAGCGGTAGTACATGCTTAAGAAATTTGTATTAACACTTGCTCAATTGGCATGATAAGCTGGTTTGCCCTTAATTGTTTACCTTTGTCGTATCTGAGGAACCACATTCACCTTTGTCATACCACCAACGCTGTTCTAATTTGTATAGTTCTCCTTCTTGGTTAAGTTTCAGTATTACTAAGGTCAAGTTCTTTCTGAATTGTAAAGAAAAAAATGCTTACCTGGTCATATAGTCATGCTTTCAGCTACATGAACAAATACATGACTTCCTTTTATAAAATCCACACGACATAGTAGTTTAAGAAAACAAAGCCTATCAGCCAAATTAAAAAAAAATTAAAGATTGGGGTGTCTTTTTCTTGGTGCAGTTATGTTTTACATGATTTGCTTTGCTAAGTATCTTGTCAATAAGTTATCATAAAAAATCTCAATCCAATTAAAATTTGATCCCCGCACTTGCTCCCACCTTTTTATTTGTTTTTTTTTTCTTTGGTCGCGTCGTGGGGGGTCTTAGGACATCCCATCGGAGCTCACGTAATTCCTGTTATGATACATTCGGAACGATTAGTATGTTTAGAAATAGCGTTACGATGAACAAATCGCCTTCGCAGCAGTGAGGTGTCGCTGCTTAACTATCGTAAATTCGCCCTTTGACGTGAACTCGGACGAGATGTCCTTAGATCTCCCACGACGCGACCAAAGATAAAAACAAATAAAAAGGAGGATGTGCGGAGACCTAATTTAAAATCGATTGAAAAAATCCGTCATATATTGTAAAACTAAGCATTTAAGGACACACCCTGATTTAAACAATTATCGTACTAATTTAAATCGGTAATATTTTCACATTTTGTAATGAGAATGTACCTTTTTGTTAATTGTTTGAATAAGATACACTTAAATTAATATCGTGATAGAATACTTAAGATAGAGATAAACTGATATGCATGTACTACGACTCTGTATATGTAGCTGTTCATCAGGTTTTTTTCTTTTGGATGTGAAGGTTTGAATCTAAATTATTAAACTCGCCGCATGTTGCGTGCACTTGTTCTAAGTCGGGAGTCGTGGCCATCATTGAATTGCCACAAGGAGTCGGATTTAACCGTTGTCAAAGGTCTCAAGATTTTAAGGCATACTTCTTTAATTATTTCTGTTCCAGCAAATGAGGGGGGGAGTTCTGTAAATATTTAAGCCTTTCTCGATTTCACGTTAAAGCGGATATTTGAAAAGATGTTAACATATTTAATAAACAGACCTTTTTGTGTTACCAGATGTCACTCCAGACATTTCATTATTAAAGTTCATAAAAATAGGAGACGTGGCATGATTGCAAACTAGACAATTACCACCAAATGACAGTAGAGTTTAAATTTCTACAAGTGCCATTACGGCATTCATCAATGAACCAGAGTCCATACCATAACGCAAGCTGTAAAAGGCCCCTAAATAAGAAATATGAAACTATACATAAACGCGAATACCTTTTTCTAACACACGTATCTTAAGTTATTTCGAAAACAATATTCATATTTCTAATGAGGAGTTTAAAAATAAGATGTTAAAACATGGTCACCATATTAAAGATAAACGTATTTGGAATTTATACATAAATCTAAATATTGATTGAAAAGATGAACTTGAATGATCAATAAAAAAATGTTTTCTTAGAGATTAACTTTTTGCACACGTGAACATATTTTATGAAATGCATTAAAATTTGCTTAACCGTCTTTACTGATAACTGAAATAGAAAATAAAAATTTGTGCCAAGTTTTCTATGTAAATTCTCTTACAGTTTTCGTTATATTATTCAAAAAGTTATTTAGTTTTTGAAATCTGAACATTTTTTGGTCCTGTAAAATGACTGAAGCTCTAAGACCAGTTAAAGGAATTCGAAGATACCAAAGGGACAGAAAGAAATCGCACAGTTTAAATAAGTATTTCGGTATATAACTTCAAATTTTTGACATGTTTGTTTTAAAAAATGTTTTGCTGCATTTCGAAATCCATCGTATGGAAAATATCGTTCATACATATTCAAGTTTTAGTTTATCATATTGCTGTCTGAAAATAATATACTATATTTGATAGAAAAATAGAGTACAATTTACTAAGATATATTTCGATTGTAAATGTTTTTACCATTTGAAAACATAAGTTGCAGATCTTCCAACTCTTAACCTTTTTCAACAAAAATCATTACTATAAGAGTGAACCTTTTTCAAACACACCTACTAAACAAGATATTAATAACGCTTAATCTTAATATGTTTTAAATGTCATATTTAAGATTTTGAATGTTCCTGTAACTTTATATTTATCATACAAGGAACTGCTTATGATTATTTGAATAAAACCTAAACATTTTGGAAACAAAAATCATTTTTCATTAACGTTGTTTAACTTATGATCGGCAGTCTTTTGATTGTGAATTTTATTAATCAAACTGAACAATTTATCTTATATAAAATTGTGATGATATAAAGTGCCAAAACCGGAATGTTGCTTCAAAATCTACGAATGCAAGATTTAGATATTTGATATTCTGCCATAGATTTTGTATGCTGCATATAAGCGTAAACTTGCAAAAACCTAGGTGTCATCACATTTAGTAGAATGTAACCTCAAAGTAAGTTTCCTGATCCCATCACTGCATGCGATTATTTCTCCCCGCGCGCGCGACAGGAGTTTAGAAAAAGGCTGTTCGGTTTCTACTCCTGCAAGTTGATCACCTGCTAAAGAAGCGCCGTTGGTTTAGCGGGAGGTATAAATTCTCAACAAATATCCTTCGGAGGTGACGCAAAACAGTCGGACCCGTGTTGGGACAAATGTCACGCTCTGAGCATGTAAAAGAATCCTTTGCAACATTTTGGGCATCCGTTTGATTTGTGTAAAAGTCTTGGTTTCTGTCTTATGACATTGTGAAGAAAAGTTTGAATCTCTTCATAAATTCAACACAAAGGTTTTTGAGATTTTCAACTGCACTGAAAAAAAATCTTAATAAAGTACTAGAATAGACAAAAATTGATGCTAGGGTAGTCAGATACATAACTGGCTTTTCATAAAGTCAACTTGATTATTCAATTTGACTTAGAAAGGCAGCTTTCAAGAGGAAAGTCACCATTACTATTTTAGCTATTTTTATGTTATATGCAATGATACGTAACATCCTTCCGGGCGAAAGCTCGAACCTTAGTTTCATACCTTAACTCTGCTAACTGAAATTGTGTTGCTATTCCGTAACCTTTATTGACTAAATTTTCTCCGACTTTCATAGTATTGCAAGGTTTTTTCTGACTTTCGAATATATTTCTAGGCGACTCTAGTATATAAGCATAGTCTCCCTTGGACGCCCTCACTCTTGCCACACCTGCATCGTCGTTTTCCACCATGACGTTATCATAGTTTGCTTCCATGTACTTCCACATTTTAGCATAAGTTGTAACTTTTGAATCCTAAATAGCAAAATTATATTTGTAAACAATTATAACGTTTCCGAACTGGACTAGAAAAGTAACTCTACCTAACAATAATTATGGCCATAATTGGACATTTAAAAGATCTAGGATCTCCCGTAAATGTTTCTTGTCAAATAACATTTCACTCGGCCAAACGGGTTCGGGGTAATTTTAAAATTATTAATAAATCAGGAACAAGAGTCATCTGTGGCGGATACATTTTTAGTCTGATCAAGAAGAAATAAGGAAACAATAGGAAGAACTTTTATAGGGGCTTCCTTTCAAACATTGTTCTATTTGACCAAGCAGTTTCTTAGGAGACGGCATATCTATGATTCAGCCAACCAATTAGAATAAAGAACTGTTGATGACCACCATATTTTTGTCGAATAAGCCGAAATGAGTAAACTTCATTTAAGTCTTTGAAGATGTGCTCCCTTTCAAATAGTGATCGATTTGTCCAAGCATTTTCAGAGGAGAAACTATTTTTAGGCTATGGTTTTAGTCTGATCGAAACGAAATGAGGAAAGTTTACGCAGAACATTACATACATTCTCAATATTAAGTATTCATACATTTGGAAAAACGGTTTCCAAGGAGATAATGTTTATGTATCAGCAAATCAGAAACAAGAATCGTTTATGGCATCCGTGTTTTTGTCCATGGGCAAACTCTGTAAAATACAAACGTTTATCCAAGCGGTTTCATACAGAGTAGAAGACTAATTTTTCTAAGTAAATCAGAAGCAAGATTCGTCACGGTCACCATGTTTACTTTCCTGTTGGGACCAAGTGAGCATTTTTGGAATAGACAATGCATAAATGATTTCTGTAAAAATTGTTTCATTTTGACCGACCGGTTTCTAAGGTTATTTTTGTTTTATGTTTCAGCTAATTAGAAACAATAATCGTTGATGGTGGCCTGTTCTTGTTCGATCCGACCAAAAATGAGCAAACTCTATAAAGAACCCATAGAGGTTTCCTGTCTGTCTTATGAATATATTGTCAAAATGATAATGTTCTTTTGCTATGCATTGATATTTGCAGAGATCAAACATACTCTTTCTGTATCTTTTTTATGTTGTGCTCAAATTTATTTCTCGTCTACAATACCTTCAAAGAAGAGCTGCTAGTCCAGTAAGAACCCTTTCCATTGATACCCGTTTGATTGTTTTTCATGTTAAATCAGAAAATTTGGTTTACCGATACATAAACGGATCAACCGGGTGTATTTTTTCAAACCGTTGCTTATCCTTTTTAACATTTTACTTACTCTGAAAAACTGTTCGGTTGCTTGACCTTTGTAACAACCGTACTGTATTTTTGTTTGATCTGCTAAATCATCTGCACCACGTATAGGGGTCAGCAAACGCTCAATCGTGAGGAAAGCTGCTAAGTTGGCAGTGTACGATGAAATGAGTATTAATGTGAAAAACCACCAGGCACTGCCAACAATTCGACCGGATATAGATCTAAAATTTAAAACCATTAAAAACAATCCACAAATAGAATTAAAAACAAAACAAAGGTTTGAAAATTTTTCCTGACCTTGTGTTTAACATGTTTTGGTATTACCGATTCATTTTATGTTATCATTTAACATGTGTTTTCTGGAAAGAGTCTCAGTAACAACTAGTTGAGCAATGTGTCCCTCAAGTTCCTACGCGGCTTTGAACATTGTGATTATGAATTTTATACACATGCACATCACTTAACATTACTACTTTACAACAACAGTAATTTGTTTACCGGGATTATCACCTGTATCAGCTGTAGGATGTTGTTTACAAACAGAATGTTACATATAAAATACTCAAAGAGCGAACGTACGTAACACGTGCAAAGCAAACTAAATGGTCTTCGCACACTTGTATAATATATGTTATATGTCTTTGGACATGGACAAATATATGGAATATGTACATGTACATACACAATCTTTTTGTTAATTCCTTTAGTTCATATTGGCTGCACTAAAACGTGCCTTTATTTCGATCCATCATGTTTTTTTAGTGTTACAGCAAGTTAAAAATGTCAATTGTAGTGAAATTACCTCTATGAAACACGTATACCTTAAGCAAAATATATACTATAAATAGTTAATATGTTAAAAATAGTTAAAATGTTTATATGCATCCAGACTTTGATATTTGCCCAAGGTTGGATTCACAATGTGTGGCAAAGGCAAGATTTACAAACAATGAAGGAAACAACCGACCAATATTCTTACTCAACTTATTACTAAGAATAAAAACATAACACTAAACCGTTCGCCTTTCCACTTAAAAACATTAAATTCAAAGAAACTTTTTATTTTATGCATAACTTTCGTTGATGTCGAATTCCGTTAAAGTTATGTCTAATCTGTATTCAATATAATCTTGGATTTTCAAAAAAGAAGAAGATTATATAGTTTAACAGCAAATAGAATAATATCACCATGAAAAAGCAACTTAACTTTGAACACCAGCAAATACAAAAAATAAGGATCGAGAAATATGTTTTGCAAGACTAACTTTTAAGCGGATTTTCTTATGAAAAAGGGTAATTTTACATATAAATTATCTTGTTGATAAATAATCTTGAAATCACGCCTTGTGCCTGTATATCCATGTTGTCCATTGCTCTTTTATAAATGTAACATTGGGTATGCAATGTGCAACATGGGGATGCCAGTGATCTTGGAAGGTGCACAATATGGCATAAAAGTGCAAAAGGATTTTTAAACGCATCCTAAAGGTGAAGAACAAGAAAACATCGTAGATAGTGTTTACACATTCCCGTGCAAACAAATGTTATCGGAGTGATTCGGGGGTTAATATGATTATGATATCTTGTTGTTGACTTTCTGGGCATATTGATCTGTTATAATTAATAGTAGATATTTTTTTCTAATAAGCAAAGCCGATGCACCAAGGAAGCTAATCTGCTGTTTTTTTCAATATCTCATAAGGTTTTAAAAATCGATTACATGCTCATCAGACGTTTCATATTAAAATATACCAGACATGTTTCGTTAATCATATGGTAAAGAGTGTTTATGTCACATTTTTATGTTTTTTAAAGACATCAAAATTTCCTTACAATGTAAATTTTGTGTCAAAATTATTACAAATGTTAATTCAGATAAATCCTATTAAACTTGCATAAACATATTTTGTTACAGAAACTTATGAATTGAATATAGCAACGGAGTAAATATACGTGCACACATGCAAACATTTTTTTGGGTAACTTACATTCAATTACAAACCAGAGGCTCCCAGGAGCCTGTCATCGCTCACCTGTCTTACTTTTTTGCGGATGCCAGATACAATTCTGAAAGGAACCAAACTAAGAATTGTTCCACTAAAGTTTGGTTCCCATTGAGCAAGTATTTTCCAGACTTGTATATTTTTTGATGGATTTCCCATAGGGTCCTATGTAAAACTATGTTCGGCTGTGGAGGCCATCTTTGTTGGCGGGTGGGGTCATAGGACATAATTATGCATGACCATTCGACCTTAATAACATCCTAATTGTGCAAGCAGTTCAAGATAGCATTTTTTTTTTACAAATTTCGCATCTGGTTCTATTAAACACTTAGTTCGACTGGGGTGGCGAACTTGGTTGGAGGTTGGAAATGTCGGACACAATTTGTAAAGGAGACCACCTAAGGATCATTTCAGTAAAGTTTTGTAAAGATTAGCAGAATAGTTTCAGAGAACAGGATTTTTGAAATGCTTTCCTTTTTTTTCAATTTTTGGCCTTGATGCCATTTTGTTTGGATTTCGGGATCATTGGACACGATTTAAATAAAGGACCACCCAAGGACCATTCCAGCCAAGTTTGACTAAGTTTGGCTCAATACTTTCAGGGGAAAAGATTTTTCAAATTTCATCCCCACTTTTTCTATTTTTAAGGCTGGCGGCCTTCTTGGACTACGGATCAAGTCACCTAAGGATCATTCTTGTAAAGATGGGTAAAGATTAGCACAATAGTTTCAGAAGAGAAGATTTTTGAAATTCATCCACCCCTTTTTCTATTTTTAGCCTGGAGGCCATTTTGTTTGGAGGTCGGGATAATTGGACACAATTATAGTAAATGACCACCGAAGGACCATTCCAGCCAAGTTTGGCTAAGTTTGGCTCAATTCTTTCAGAGGGGACGATTTTTCAAATTTCATCCCCACTTTTTATATTTTTAGCCTGGCGGCCATCTTGGATTACCTATCATGTAATTCTCAAAAGAAGAGCACCTAAGGACTATTGCTGCCAAGTATGGTTCAAAATGGCCCAGTAGTTTTAGAGGAGAAGAGCTTTAATGAAAAGTTTACGACGACGGACGAATGCCGGATTGACGACTGACGCCAAGTGATGGTAAATGCTCACTTGACCTTTAGGTCAGATGACCTAAAAATTAAGATAATGTAACATTTTGAAATAATAGACAATAGGTACTGAAATATTTCTCATGTGTGTCATGCTTTAAATACATTATTTGCAATAAAAAACTCATGCATTATTACAAAAATGAAGGAAACGGGAATATTAAAATAAGCATAGACAAAATGGAGCCTGTCGCGTCTGCGCAATTGTGAATATATATCACATGACCAACCTTGGGAATATATCAGATCCCTGCTGCATGAGAGCACCTAAAGCAAACCAAAGTGTATTTGAGAAAGTAAATGCATTTGACTGGTCTCTGGAATTTAATATTTCCCTCCATTCGTATGGACTCCAGCGACCGACGAAAAATAACACCAAGCTAACGGCAAGAAAGCCGACCATCACACAGATCCACACTCTCTCATCTAAAGGGTCCATAAATGAAAAGACTCCCGGTTTCTGTTTATCTGGTTTCTTTATCATGATGCTAATTCCTATCTGCATAAAAGGATTTGTAAAATCGACTACTCTTTGTCGTTGTTCTGTTATGGTCAGCGAAGCTAGTGCCAAGTCAGTTTCCTACAAAGAATGATTTGATGACATTTTTTGCACACAATGTACATTTTCTTCTAGACAAAAACAAAAACAAACTATAAGCATTTCAGGAAACATTAAAAAAGAAATAGGATATTTCCTAACATAAACCGTTAATATCAGTCTAAATGGTCTTGGCTTGTGTCTGCTAGAGGTCATATTACATTTAGATATCTACATACTTTGTTCGACAAGGCAAGACCTGTTATTTTTAGAATATTACGTTTTGTCTTATAAAAAACTATTTCTCTAATGATCGGTGCATTTTATCTTTTTTTCGTACGACTTGATTTCTTCCGAATTTCATATGTCATTATTAATAAAGTCACAAGCGCGTAAAACCTTAATATAGCGCGTGACCGCATCACAAATGCGATCGGATTGTCCCAAAATTTTTGTTTTTTATAAGCTTTAATGTCATATTCATTGATAATTTCGAATTCAGTTATGACTTTAACAGTTTAATAATTTTTTTCATCGAAATATGCACTAAAAAGACAAGATTTTGACAGAGGAGAAAAATCCAAACGAATGACGTCAGACCACTTGTGAATAAAGGTCAGCTAAAATCACTCCTCCATTCATTGTATGATGTACTAAGTCAGCTGTTAGTATCGCCTTTTTCTGGTTGTGATCATTTGAGAAAAGGGTTTCACGATGATTTAGGGTGGTTTACAATTGTTTTTAACAATCTGGTTGGTTATGTTTTCAGATTTAAGAAACTTCCTGCAGTTAGTTTCTACAATTTGAAAAATAACGAACTCTATTTGATAATAAATCGTAAAACACCCTTAATCAGCAAGTTACTTAAACAATGCCAATAACCAAGAAAATTACATTTGATAACCAGTAAAAAATATAATAAAAGTGGGCATTGGAAATTTTTCAAATTACTCAGGGTTTCAAAATAAAGATGTTAAACTTGACACCTGGTTATGACCATGGTTGTCGATGTTTGATAAGCAACAGTAACATATATGATTCCTTATGACTCCAAAAAACCATGCACGTCATTTGGTAATCAATAAAATATACATATATATATATAGAAGTCTAAGAGATTATGTAACGATACCCATGAAAGGTGGAAAAATATATTTTATATATTTCCATCTTTCATGGGCATCGTTACATAATCTCTAAGACTTCTATAATTTTCCCGGTTTATGTAGCATTGTCATTTATGATGATCCGATACCTAATAAGTTTACTGCTTTACTAGACTTATATACTGTTAAGATGTTGGGATATGGGTCTGGGTTGATTTGAGATAACATGTAATATTTTCAAAATAAAAGCAAAGGACGCTTCCCTGGAGATGACTACGGAACATGACACGATTTGACATTATTCAGAATTGGACCTCCCGATTTGACATCAATTTTGACATTCCTCGGCGGGTTTTGCGGGCGGGAGGATGCTTACCATCCCCAAGCATCTGATTCCTTTCGCTTTTTGTAAAGCAGTTTGTGGAGTCCATACCTTTTTGTAGTTTTCTTTTTATATTTTTTAGTTTGTGTCGTATTTGTTTCGGGTTGTTTCTTTGCAGAATGCAGTTTTGATCTCTCACATGGTTTTTCTATACTGAATTTGTCTTTTGAAAACCAGTAAGATAATATACCGTTAAGGTGTTGGGAACCAACTAGGAACTAACATATTCTAAGATAACCAATAACAGGTTGTGGATCCACCCCAAGAGTAATTATAAACATTGCATTTCTTCACTTTTAGACCCGCTTGTCCTTGATCAATCATCTTTTGGTCATTTTTTTACCATAAGGACAATACCTCTGACCTAAGTACCGATAAATCTTTCTATCCTCCAAAAGATGACATAATTTGTGATTAAACTTTCAAAATCCTAGCTTCCATAGTTTAGGTGATTTCACTATTTCTTGTATATCACAAATTTGTTATTTTCATTCATTTACCCTCAAATTCAACTTTCGAAATTATATCCTAGAGATTCATAATTTATACTCTTCCAGGAGTTTTCCGCATTCCTATCATAAACGGCCGCAACTTGAGTCAAACGTATGTATGTACATGTATACGGAGTGCATTACAGTACCTCCTACCTCGCTCCCAGTTTTTGCAAACGAATGAAGATAATCATTAAACTTGTATTGATGATTCATCTCATCTTCGAGGGCCACTATGGGCCATCGACAATAAGCAAATAGCACGTACAATATATAGCAAGAGTAATTAAATATAACTGTTGCTGCTTGTTCAACTCACATTTCGTAGCAGCTCCCCAACCATTCCATTCCAAGAAAACGTTTCGTTGCTTGCTTTGCCGTATTGATTGTCTTTTACAAAATGAATCTTGTAATTGAACTCTGTTTGATGCTCTACAAGGTATCGCTCTTTGATTTTCTGTATTAGCTCTATACAGTATCCTTCATATAATCTGCCCTCAATTTCCATAACCCCATCAGAATTTTTGTCTGTGTGCTTTGATGTTACATTTTGAACAAAAGGCCTATTCTGAAATTACATAAAATACATGCAAGTCGAGATAAAATAGTAGGATTTTTATTCGATTTGAAAATATCTGTTTTAGCCGTAGTAACAAAATGAAATTTGTGCTGGTAAAACACAGGTCTGTGACGGATTTGTCAATATGTGAAATATTCATATATGTTATTGGAGTAAAGATTTGGTAGTTTTAAGGTATGTTCTCCTTAATTCCCTTTAAGAACCAGTCGGGGACATAAAGTGTAACCCCTTACATATGACCGTACATACAATCAGAAATGGTTTCAAATTTTGACAACGGACTAATTTGAAATTAAATATATTGTTGAGGACCTATAAATAGAGACCGAGTTCGAGTTCAGAGTGATTTACTTACGTCATACCATAGTCGTGTCTTGCCGTTTCTCGAATTATAGGTTTTCATTTACTTCATTAGGGAATTTCGATATATGGTATAGGAACAGAATTCAGATTTGTTGTCAACAATTTTGTTATGCCCATGGAATTGCAATTTTGGTTTGTGTATGTCCATTGAAATAGTTTTGTTTTACATTGAAGTTTCTGATCGATAACTTTTGCGAACTAACAGAATGATTTCACTTTTCAAACAAAGGGATAGATGCTATTAACATCAGCAATATTCTTCACCGTCAGAAAGTTCTCTCTAAAGTTCCACCTTATTTCAAAAACCAATCTGTTCCGATTGTATCCTACAGCTATACTAAGACAATCGGTAGT
>JAULBM010014547.1:0-11561 GCA_032357055.1 Geukensia granosissima | reverse complement strand
GGTCATCCTATCATTAATACTTTCAGAGATATAGAGCTTTCAAAAAAAACTAACGCCGCCGCCGCCGGAAAGTAACACCTATGTCTCGCTTTCGCGACTTCGTCGCAGGCGAGACAATGAGGAAAATGCATAGGTATGGCACTTCTTTCTTAAATGTTTCCAAATTTAAGAGAGAGATTATACCAGAATTTATGATTTCATACACATGCTCAGTTCGAATGTGCAGTGAACCAGTGTTGATCTACCTTAATGGGAGAAATACCTTCCCAAGGGTAACCAATTGATATTTATAACAGAGATTTTGTTAGTTAATATTCGTCAAATAACAAATAATCATCAATTGACCAAATTTAGATTTTCTTCATAAACATAGCATTTTGTCTTTATAGATCGGCGACTCTCATGATTTATGATTACATTTTTTGTTACACTTGGACCATAATATAAACCTTAGTTTAGTTTGGACTCATGTTTATTAGATTGTTTTGGTTTCTAATGCTTTTATATTGTCATTGTATTTAAAAAGTTTTCCTACATTTCGACCTCGAGAACTGCTGACCAAACTGTGCATAAAAATCAGTCAAAAATACCAGTAATTTTAAAGAATTACTTCCAATGCAGAAGCAACCCCAAGTTTAGATTGGACTCCTGTTTATTTAGATTAATTTGTGGTTCTTATGGTCATTGCTTTTTAATTGTGATTTGTATTATTCAGTTTTCCAACAGTCTGACCTAGAGCACTGCTGATAGTTGTCAATCAACAAAATGGCCATACATTGCATGAAATTCAACTTGGTATTTTGGAATACATTGATTTTGGACTATTGGTGAATATAAAGTGCAAAAATATCGTTTTGATCATCTTAAACTTTTAGGTACTCCTTGTCTTCAGGTGAGAATGTCTGTGTAATGGTCTTACCCGCTTTAATTCCAGTCTCTTCAAGGACTTCTCTTTCAGCAGTATCACCTAGATTACAAAAGAGATATTTATAACCCAATATGCAATTAAAAAATTTCCCAAGATATATTTATTCCGACAAGCAGATGAAGCAGATTCTTAGTGTTTTCGAAAACATTTAGCATTGTAATTTTAAAAAGATAAAACAATATTCGGGCAAGTGATAAGGCAACTACTACCAAACATAAAAGTAGATGGGGATCCCTTTTCTAATCATGTACAGTCATTCTTTTTATCCTTTGCAGAAAATAATAAAAGTTTTTTAAACCCTCCCTAACGAACGTCCCAGATGGAAGAATTAAATTCCTTAGTTATTCACCAGTCAGATGTTGCACATGAAATTTCCCAGAGAAATCGATAAATTAGAGTCAAAAGGGTTCGAAGGGACGTCAATCGTAGACTGTAAATTAGCCAAGAAAGTGAATATTTTGTTGCCTTGTTTCAGCAAGTTAAGAGCAAATCGTTTAATTTTTTGATAAATTTTGTTTTAAGAGGCAAACATATCCCAGATCAATCCTCTCGCTATAAATCCACAACTTGTATCAAGACTTTCATAAAACTCTTCGATAACATGCTGTATGTGTTAAGCGATCTTACCAGAATTTAGCGAGGTGTAAATATTTTGAATTTACATGTGGCTGATTTTTGGTAAATTTAACCAAGCAAGAGTTACCCTTTTTCAACTTGTATAAAAAACATTTGTTTCCGCCTGTCGCCCACAAAAATATTTGGTTCACAAAAAAGAGATGAGGAATCCGCAAACCCTAAAATACCATAGGTCCAGTCATGGTTAAATATCATTAGAAAAAAATTCCTTTCTAAACGCGGCTTTATAAGGTACATATAAAATTATTAACATAAAAGCTTGTAACCTACCATTCTTTCAACTTTAGAATTCCTTATAAAGCATGGTGTGGAATCATATCAACTACTTTCGGTAAAAATCGACGTAACACGAATATCTTTCAGCTATAACAACGGCTCCTTCAGGAGCCAAAGACAGATTTGTTCCAATCATGAACCAAAAAGATAAACAAAGCTCAAGAAAACAAGAAAACTAATATTTTATTAACTTTACGGAAAAAAAGGACAATTTTATTGTTACAACTTAATCACCAAAATGTATAATAATGCTATGGGTTTCTCTTACATTTGAAACAAGTTAAAGGGGTCTGTGGAAATGAAGCAAACATGTAAAAAAACTAAGCCAAATAAATCTCAACAACTCCATGGGGCTATTTTCTTTTGAAATAAAGCACAACGCGTTTAACAATCTTATTTATGCAAGACTGTATAGCTTTAAATCCTTCAAATTGCATTGTTAAAAAAATCGATGCAACACCTCCTTTCTGTTCATCAAAATTGATCCAAGATTTCGGCATCGATTCCTTTCAAACCAAATAACTTGTATGTAACTTTGGTTAGATGTTTTTTCATTGCACAAAGACTAAAAAAGAAAAAAAGTTTGGTTAAATAAACCAAAAAATAAAGAACGGACAGCTCATTTTCTTCAGTCCAGGGTATAGAAATAGGTCGTTCGGTTTCTCCAACTGCAGGTAAAACTCCTTATAATGGGGCATCCGTTGGTTGGGCGTGATGTTTAAATACTCGACCAATGCGTGTGTGGCCGGGGTTAAGAAAAAGACTTCTCGGTTTCCCAGCCAGGGGTAGAACCGTCTCGGACGGCAACGCAACAGCCATGTTCCATGCTGAGATAATGCCATGCTTTCAGCACGTTAAAGATTCCTTTGCAACAGCTTGTAATGAGTGGTCGTTGGTGGCTATTTGCTTAGGCTAAACACCCTACCCAAACTGCGCCAATGCGGCATCATATGGGTTTAATATTCTCCTATCAAAACCCCAGATAAACCCTTTTATGATTTATTGTTTGATAACGTGTTCTCGCCTTGAATATGCATGAAATATTTGCAAATGGACGTTTAACAACAATCAATCTGCATTAAATTTTAGAATTTAATAAGTCTAGTGTAGAATACCCATGTGAGAGATCTAAAGAAAAGTTCCAATGAAGAACACAAAGCAGAAAACTCTTTTTGCCACCAGAAAATTTTTTGACCAGTCCAAAGATGAATATCATTTGTGTTGATTAAGTTGAAAAGAAGGACTGAAATCCGATTTTGTACTCTACTGAGAACAATCCATGCAGGTGCATTTCCATTAACAAATATTGCTTTAACGTAAGTGTTTGATGTTGCACGCTGGAATTCCCTCAACATCAAAACACTAATGACATATGCAGCCGATTTATACATTTAGCAAATAATTTCAATTTATCCTCTAGCCTGTTTCTTGCCACTTTTTACCATTTCCCGACAACTTTTTCTGTACGTGTTTAGCCCATGAATCTCCAAATTTCTACTTACGAGTTGTCCAGTATAAAAAAGTGTTCGAGGATGAGAATGGAATCCATACCTTCTCCCTTAAGTTTCGTATTTGTTTATATCTCATTCTTCATCTTCAAAATATAGCAAATTAATTTCAGTCGCATTTAACAATTCAAAGCAAATCATATTTCTCTTTGTATTGTAAAAAGCCTTATATTTCAGTTATTATATTAAAAGTTTTAATTTTAGAATCCAAATGTTACAGTAATAAAAAAAATTAAGTCGCTGCTGATGAATAAATTACTTCCTCAGTTTTCTCTAGTGGGACACGTTTTTGATCTTTAACTTGGACCATGCTTAAACATTTAAGTATTAAAGGCAGTTCAGAAAGAGAAAAATATTCTAGTCTAAAGAAAGATTTTTGCCATAAATAATGTTAACATTTTGAAGAAAAGCAAATGCACCGTTAAAAATATCCCAAAAACAATTTCAACCCTAAACGACAACATAAAATGATGTAAATGATCCGTCCTTATGATTTATTCATTAACCAAAAGTTAAAGGAGTATGTGCAGCGATTAATTTGAAGGAGGCGTTTTGTAATATTGCAACTAAAACTGCTATTATCTTTTTTTGATAAAATTGTATGTTTTTATATTGAGAGTATCAGTAATGACATGTCAGTTTAAACAAAATTAGTATTTTCAAAGGTAGATATTTTTCTGTCTTACATTCATATCTTTTTGTAGGGAGTATGTCTTAACGGTATGACGCCACTTTGTGCCTGTACATACGGCAATATACTCTGATAACAGTATGTAAAAGTTATTCTCTGAAACACATGCATTATCAGTATATTCCGTGATCCCTAACTATGACAATACTATATACCGTTTAGGAATTTTTCAAGCTTAAACACATGAAATATGTACCGTTATATGCTTTTTAGCAGTTGTAAAAGCCGAAAGTATTTGAGTAACGCCGATGTTTATCGAAAGAAATTGATATGATTCCGCACCGTGCAAAGGTTACTGTACATGTAACATTTATAATACAAATTAAAAACTATTACACTGGAATCATTACAACGTTCGTGACTTTAAAACAGCAAAACAATAAAGACTGCTTCAGATTTCTGTTTTCTCATTCCATGATATAAAAATATAAACAACAATTTTATTGTGTAAGTGATGTCGGTGTTTTCAGGGACATACAATCAGAACTGTCTTCATTATATTCCAAATTAAAAAACACTGCACCTGAACTGCATCAATATAAAACAAAAAAAGTAAGGAGCTTTAATTCTTAAAACCTGATTTGGAATATTCCAAAAGCCTTATGTTGTGAGTTTTTAATTAAATGAACAGCCTAATGAATAAATTACCAATGTCTTCTCCTAAGTCCGATAACCCTCCAGGAAACTTCCAATACCCAAACTGTAAATAAAACATTATATCTTTTGAATATACATAATGTTGAAAAGATCACAAGAAATGGAAAATTAACCATTAATAAGCTGAGCCTAAATTTTGCATGTTTTATTCATGAAAAAAAAAAGATATTGAAAGAGTTTTTTTACTTCTTATTCCAAATCATTGTCTAAACTCAATATTCATGATATTATAGGTTTATTTGATTTTTACTTCTTATTCCGATCATTGACTAAACTCAATATTCATTACTTAATTTTTGTAGTTATGTAAACGTTATGTGAGATGGTTACATAAGTGAACTTTTTGAAGCCACCAATTCCTAAAGCCATTGTTACGCAATAGATGCTTAAAAGAGATAATAGATGCTTTCATTAATGGAGTTTGGATGCCATTATTCTAAACCAGACATGTCAATTACAGATAAACGACAATTCTGCTCATTAATATTTTACATGACTTAAAATATAATGGTTAGTATGTGGCAATCAATCAGTTCCCAAATACCATTTGTCATTTTAGTTAAAATAACATTGTTATATTAATTGAAAAAAGTCAAATAAATGAAACATCTTTTGCGTTGTATTTTTTTAAGGATATACCAATGAACTCAAGCTTCAAAAATTAAGTGGTCAATTTTCGTTCCTCTGCTTAAAACCGCTGCAATAAGCTCTTGTCTCCGACCGGATATGTCATTTATTCCTTTTGGAACTCTTGAAAACCGATGAATTTTAAAAAAGATGCTTTCTAAATTGTCGTTAAATTGAGCCCCCACCCCCACCCCCCCACCCCGAGGGCCAGCAAAAATATTTTAAATTATTGATTTAATCCAGTGGCAAATATTTCATGCATATTCAGGATGAAAAGAAGTTAAACATTAAATCAATATGAAGACTGTGAGCAAGGGACCGGTAAGGGAGGGAATTTTAGACTGCCACTGGAAAATTGCGGGTTAGTTAGGGGCGGAAAATTTAGCCTTGTAACTGGCCGCCTACTGACCACTCAAAATTAGCTGTTACATGGGGTCTTTAACGTGCTTAAGACGTGGCATTTCCTAAACACGGGGCGTCTTTAACGTCTCCCTCTTGACGGATTGTGAATTTTTACATCCCCAACAATCAGGGGCACCCCTTTTAGAGGACTAGTGCCTCCAGGACGGAGATACCCGGTGCCTATTCTTTCCCCATCACAACTTTCGAGAAGGGGAGTTCGAGTCTTTATAGATCCCGCTCGAACTAACGGACGCCCCTTTAGCAGGGGTTCTACCTGCAGGCAGAGAAACCGAACGACCTATTTCTATACCCAGGCCGCCCTCGAAAATAAGAATTAAAGAAGCAAATAAAACAACAAAACAACACAAGATATGGTTAAAGATAGCTTTCTTGGAATTAATAAAATTAATATTTACAGACAATACATGAAAATTATTTGTAAGACGAACAATTTTTGGGATGCATGGTATATATATATATTCTGCATGTTGTTATGAGATTTATGAGCAATGTACATGTTTTTGTTTAAGCATGGAAAATAACTCTTTGTTGTAACTAGTTTATTTCCTGAAAATTAACTGTATTTAAAAAAAATAGGTTTAATTTAGAGATAAAATTGATTATAATCTTTAAAATCTGAGACAGGAGAAACAAATAGATTGCTATCGGTAGAAATAAGACATACTTTGTTCAAAGTCATGCACACAAATTATAATAAAAAATATAGAGAGGCAGATATTATTAAAATGTTAAAATATTTTATTGAAAACATATTATTTCCAGATTGATGGACGAGTATCCCAGTAGACGATGGGCACTCAAATGGACACTAATTCTGCTCCTCTCCTTATCGACCTTATTCTTCTTGATTTAACAAAAGGCTGTTGCACAGACAACAGAAAGCTATCCAGAAATTTTAAAGTCATTCCATTTCATAGATGGTGTTCTTTCACTTAACTATGATCGATTCGATAATAACATTCATCTGGATTACTGGATTAAAAACAGCATAGATATACATTCGTTTTAAGCTTTTTGTATATCATCCTCACAGCGTCAGGGGGCCTGTGTCCACACTTGTCACACGGACATGTGTGGACACAGGACCCCTGACATTGTGAGAATGTTTGTGTGTAGTTTTTGTATATCGTATTCGGTTATGTTATTGCTCCCTGTCCGTCGACTTCACTCCTTCGACCTTTTTCTCCCATCGATGTGTTTTTACTTGTCGGAATTATACAGAGTATTCTGGGTGACAAGTCAGGTACATGCAAACTTTAACAGAACATGCACATGCCATTTGAAATGTACATATGGCATACTAAAATTTTCATATTATTCAACATTAGCAATTTTGTATTTTGAATTCACAGAGCCAATGCCTCTGCTGGTGGACCCGAGGTCCCCGAGGGTATTCATAAAAATTTATCAAACAATGTTTTCCAGAAGTTTGCTGCATTTGTTAAATTAAAACACTGAAAATATAGAAAGGCTTCGAAAAGTATTACGCTTAGTAGTTGTTCCTGCCGTTGGATTTGTCTTTCTATTTCGATTTGTTTTGATTAGAGTGCTTCTTTTGCAAGGTTTGGATCTTGGACTTCCTATGTTTTGGTTATAATCCTACTAATGAGAGGTTCCATCTTGAAGTATACATATATCATACTAAAATTCTTCATATAATTCAACATTGATAATTTTATTGTATTTTGAAAAAAAGATGAATCGGAAACTGTTAGAGTTGAAAATTAACTAAAGAACTAGAAATAATGAAACGTATAATTTAGCTCATTTTGAAAATGACGTCCTACGGAAATTGTCTTTAGATTTTCAATTTATCTGGCTAAGTAGTAATTTTTCAATTAAATATATGGTGTTTACGTACTGACTGCTTTAAACATAAAATTCGAATGGATAATTCGTTTGTATCGTTTTGAATAGTGTCAAGGTTGCTGTATTGTTTGTGATAAATATTGCTGAAAATTGACCAAAGTTTTTTGGACTAGATACCGATTCTCAATTCAAGATGGCTTGGTGTCATCAGTGATTCGAAAGAAGTCTACAATTGATTATAGACTGTATAACAGTACAGAGTTTAGGTCAGCCAGCATTACAGAGTCAGACTGTCAATAAGAAACAGGATTGAAAGAAATCAGCGAATTTCTTGGAGGGTTTTTTTTGCGCCAACAAAAGCCCAACATGATGTCCGACTATAATGAAATGAATTCTCAGTTCGAGCACCTAGTTCAGTCTTTTGTTCTGAGATTTTTTATAAAGAACCCCACACAAGAGATTCCTTTAGATTTTCCATTGTCTGGCCAAACTGCCTCAAAAGAGGTTTTGCTTTAGGGCAGTCAATCAAAAACAATCAAATCCAATAGAGACATAATTTGATTTCTGTAAAGACAAAGTAAGTAAAGGCATTTAAATGATCTTTAAAGATGCTTTCTGCAAAGTTTGACTTTGACAGAATTGACGATTTAAAAGGATTTTTTTTCAAATATTTAGACCAATTGTAAACAAGAATTTTTATGATACCATTGTTTAATTTTCTGATAGGGACAAGAGGGTGGTATTTACCAGCTCAAATGTCTAACAAGAAATTCATCGTTGTTCATTCATATTGCTTTACAGAATTTTGCGTTTTTTTTTTCACTTAATTCTAAACCCATGAAATGATTGAAGGTTACATTTATTGTGTTGGTAATGTTAGACCTCCTTCCGCTGAAATTAGCTTCCTTGACCGATTTATTTGGCGAAAGGGCACGAACAATTTGATTTTCGAGTGGTGCTGGGATTTGTATGCGGAACTGAAGTTTTTTTTCGCTCGCTTCGCGGTTCAGATTATTTTTTTTATTCATGTATAGTTAATATAAGAAAATTTCTTTGGAAAATTTAATTTTTCCAATGGCCAGAAAGTGGGTCATAATATTTTTTTTTTCTCTCAAATGCTAGCCATATTATTTTTTGTTACAAAATCAGGGTCCGTGCCTGATGCTGCTGATGAGAGCACAATGAGACTAGGTTATAGTAGTCTCAGGTTTACAGCATAGCAAAATTCGCAATATTTATACAACATATAAGTAAATGTGTATTCTAAAATGGTCCATTCTTTAATGGTAGCGTCGCCATTGTGAATTGAGTTGATCTTGGTGATAATAAGTCGTAGACCTGCTAACTTTAATTTAAAAACAAGGTTTCCTGTTTACGGTTTGAAACAATCCCGCTTTGACAGACCTACGGTAATCACGATGAATGACACACGGAATTCCACGTTTTAAGCTGTAGATATGAAACAACTTGTGAGTCTGTCAGTAAATTGGGTTTCGTAACATTGTATAGAAGAACACATCTGCTGTTAAACGAGAACTGTTTTTGTTCCATAAGATCCTATCACCTGTCGATAAACCCTATCGCAGAAGCGGATAGATGTTATCGAGATTTGACTGAGTTTATCATCTCATCACGGGTCTGGTAAGCAAATATTCTATTTCTATCAACAGATTTCGGAGTTTAGATCCCTAAAGTCTTGACGACCTCACAGTCTCTCTCCCAGCTGAGTATTGTTCAGTATGACTTATAAGAAATCGAAAACGATAGGTCGTGGGCTAGAATAGACCATCGTCACCCTTACATCTCTATAGGAAAAATGTTTTGCCTTAAAAATATTTTAATGGGAAAAGCATTTAAAATTTTGGATGGCAAATGTGATTCGAACGGTTTCTATTTATTGCGTCGTGGTTTAATTTAAACCAGTTGTTACATATTTAAAGACCGTTTTTTATTAATATATTCTCGGATCATCTGTAGACATATCGATATTTGTTTATAAAGAAAACATACAAATGTATTGACTGTCCAAAACATGATTAGTTATAAAGATTTGAGCTAGGACAAGAAAGAAAAGAGGAAAATTGCAGCCCTACCCGAACGGATATTTGACATAAATCCAAGTTTGTGGTCTGTCAACTACCAAATCTTAGTCTATGTGACTTTAAGATGATTCTCAATATATTTGATTAGTGTGTTGTCTTTTATTGAGCCAATATTGTTTTTTGTCCGTTATTAAATTCATATGTCCAAAACAGTGATTTTCAAAATTGCAGAATTTCTAATTTTTCTTGATATTTTAAATACGCTCGACATTTGTGTTCTATAGACTGATCTATGGCTACATATAGACTGATAATAATTTAGTAATACTATATACAAGACATCGAATGAGACCAATATGATATTCAAATAGTGATCCTGGTTGCGAAAATATTTCCCTTACCCCTATTTTAAATTAAATTGCCAAAATACATATTTGTTTCCTATTTCGATTTGTTTGGATTTGAGTGCTTCTTTTTTTGACTTCCTATGTTTCGGTTCTAATGCTACCGTAATTAGAGGTTTAATACTCCTTAAAATGTGCATAAAGCATAATTATATATACCCAAAATTGTCCATATTTTTTAACATTGGTAGTTTTGTATTTTGCTGAAAAGAAACAAAAAATGTGTTTAAAATAAAATGCTTAGATTTTAGTTCTAACATTAAGCAAATTCTATCATGTTAACATTCTGTTGTCCGAATTATCACCTTAACCTGGGAAATGATTGTTAACAGATTACAGATTTCTGTTAAATTTCCTTTTAAGCAATCTTCCATATTTATTCAACATCTGTAATTTTGTATTTTGAAACCACTGGGTCGATGCCTCTGCTGGTGGTGTTTCCGAAGTTATTCACTAGCCCAGTTCTATGACTTGTCTGCAATTGGTCAAACAATGTTTTACAGAAATTTGCTGCCTTTGCTAAAATTCTAAAAAAAATCGCACCAAGTAGTTGTCCCTGTCGTCGGATTTGACTTACGCTTTCGATACGATTCCTATAATTTGGTTCTAATGCTACTGATATGAGGTTACTTCTTGAAATGTACATATAGCATACCCGAATTTCCATATTTAATCAACATTGGTAATTTTGTATTATTAAGATTTGGAGGTTTCTGTCGTTAAAAATTAAATTAAATGTTTTTTGGGTGGGTGATGTCTTTTTGGTTTTTCAATGTTGTCAGTAGTCTGCATGAACTATATCACATGAATTTAATAAATCAGCCACTTCTTACAGGTTTTTTTTAAACAACGAACAGAAAGATCTGCTTATTACCTAGACTTACATAGAAATTGACAGTAAGGGCGGGTTAAGAACAAAACAGGTGACTTTGATGTTCCGATTGTAAACTTCCCGTTAATGTCTAGCGACATTCCAACAGCACCTGCATACGGAGTGTATATTTCTCAAGATACGCTACTTAAGAGCTTGTGCTTCCTATCAGGATTTTATGGAGAGGGTTGCAGCTGACAAGAAAGCTACTGAGGGTTTCTCAGGGAAAGATTAGAGTCATCACTCCGGAAGTTTTTCGGTGGTTGACCGGTACGAAATATCCATTTCATAACTGTCAACGGATATTTTCTTCTGTCATAATTACAAATCAGTTCCTATACCGGTTGTGACTATATACCGGCTTTGACTACCGAGTAACACGACGGGTGCCACTAGTGGAGCAGGAGTTCCTTACCCTTCCGGAGCACCTGAACTCATCCTAATTTTTGTAGGGTTCGTGTTACTCCAGCTTAAGTTTTCAGCGTAGTGTCGTGTGTTCTGTTTTATTTTGTTGGCCATAGTCTTGTCGGTCTTCTGACCTAAGATTTCTGTCTGCCCCTTTGGTATCTTCGAATTCCTCTTGCCCTTTATTTATAAAAATGGGAGCATAATTGTCCATGAGACTGCCATCCACCAACGGACAGTTGAATTTGAACTTCTACATTTCCCATTATTGCCTTAAATAAAAA
>JAULBM010014536.1:0-11561 GCA_032357055.1 Geukensia granosissima | reverse complement strand
GAAATGAATATTTCCGACGATAATTAACTGTATTAAATATTTTTGAGTTACGAACATATAAGTCGCAATTCTATGAAAATGATGTTTTTTTTTCTTTACTAAGAATAAATTCACGCATACTTGTAATGGTTTTATGACAATAGGTTAATTCACTTTCACAGAACGCAAAAATATCTAATAAAGATTTGTTGAGAAAAATTTAGGTAAAATCATTGGAGTCTATGACACGTGACAATAATTAGAAGCTGTTACGGTAGATTAGATGAATTTGCTACCAAAACTTGGGTACTATATCAAAATATAAGATTATAGAATCATTCTGAGAAAGTTTCTTCCATAACACTAACAGATAGAGTATACGTTTACATGTTACGTATGATGACCAACTATGATTAGGCGTAACAAATTTTTGGGAGGTCCTCGTTGATAGTTACCCTTACATAATTTTCGTTATTTTTAGCCGTGTTCTGCATTTCAGGATCTTACGTTTTACCACAAAGTTTTTTCCCTTAACATCGTCTGTCTTGATGGAAGCACTCTTTGACTTTGATCATTATTTCTTTTTTGGTGACCCAATCTGACCAAACAAATATTTTCCCTTGGTTCATAATTTTCATCGATTTCTGCTACAATCGTTGTAGCAATATCAGTAGTGTTTTCAACACCAATACACATTCAAACTGTACTACAATGGTGCTAAAATCAGTGGGTTGTAAGGAGATAGATGTGATCGATTTAATCAACGATTTTTTTTTTCAAATGGTTAATTTTCTTGTATTACCAAATGATGGAAACCCTTTGGTGAAGCACAGACAGATGACAAAGTTCAGCAAGGAATGATTTGTTATGAAGAGAAATGGCTCTTAAACAATCAAGCTAGGAGAACATTTAAATGTAGAATATTAGCCACACGAGTTTGCCACGCTCTTGATGCTCATATAGGACTGCACTCCAACCAGAGGTAGAGGGAATATACAAACCCAGTGTAGAATACACATCCGAAAGATCAAAAGTGCATAGACCAGAGAGACAAGAAAATTTGAAACAAACTAAAAGATAAAACGCTAACAAAAAAGGCTTAGAATCCACGAACTCCTTCACAAAACAGGACTGGATTCAGGTGCTCATGAAGGGTTAGCATTCCCTGTCTTGCACCCGTAGTGAAATCATAATCTCAAATCTGGATAAACGTCACTCCAAAAAGAGGTCAGCAAATAAGGAGTTCTCCACTAGAATTAAAAAGGGTAGAAAACAAGTTTTTTGGTCGGCTCTAATAAAAACAAGCATACAATAAAACTAATTAATTGAGTCAAAATTATTTGATTTTACGTTTAGACTCTGTCCGGTTTTTCCGGGATGCTTCCAAATACACGGGTGAGATTATCTCTAAATACAGGTATCAGTATACAGCCAAGGTATCAGAAATAAACTCCGTCTTCCGTTTTGTATGCTATTTGTACGAAAGTGTACCTAGACTAACACTAGAAATTAACAGTAAGAGCGGGTTCAGAGCTAAACTTTACGACAAGAGAGACGACTTTTATTTTCCTTTTGTAAACTTTCCATTCATGTCCAGCAACATACTAGCCGCACCTGCATACGGATTGTATATCTCTCAATTGATACGCTACTCCAGGGCTTGTGCTTCCTATCAGGAATTTATTGATAGAGGGTTGCAGCTGACTAGAAAGCTTCTGAGCCAAGGGTTTCTCAGGGAAAAATTAGAGTCATCACTCCGGAAGTTGATTTGGTTGACCGGTATGAAATATCCATTTTACAGTTGACAATGGATATCTTCCGACTGTCATGAACACAAATGCGTTCCTATACCGGTTGTGACTAACAACGATTGTGACTATACACTGGCTTTGATTACCTAGAAGAAGGACGGGTGCCACTAGTGGAGCAGGAGTTGCTTACCCTTCTGGAGCACCTGAATTCACCTTGGTTTTTGTAAGGTTCGTGTTACTTCAGCTTTAGTTTTCATTATAGTATTGTGTGTTCTTTGTTTGTATTTCGTTTTATTTTGTTGGCCATTGTCCTGTCTGTCTTCCGACTTAACAATTTCTGTCTGCCCCTTTGGTATCTTCGAATTCCTTTTCTTATTTAAACGGGTAAAAACAGATCGGCTAGTGTAACACAACTCTTAAAGAATAAAGATAAGCATTCCCAACCATTAGAAATAAATCGAGATTTTTCGGATCTGAGACTGTTCAGTCTCCGAAACACTGATGAAATAAACACATTCAGTGTCCACAAATGATACAAACCACCTATGGATTTAAAATTCCATTTTACAGTATTTTAACCTTATACTGATGGCAGTGTACATATAACGCATTTTTGAATTATTTATATGTTTTTTAAAGGAGTTCGTGATTTCAAAGTTTTTGTTTTTTTTTGTTTACATTTTATCTTATGGTTTGATTCACATTTGTCTTCGGACTACACGCTTTTGTCCTCTCGCATGGGTTTTCTACACTGAACTTACCTAATTGTTCAGAAATCCTTTATGTAATTAATATTGGTAAACTTTATAACAGAGGTGACCAGCAGGGTTTAATGTATTTTTGCATTTTAGCTATAATATTGATAACTTTAGAAGATTTGAATTATTCCTCTTTGTACGTCTTGTCTTGTATATAAAAATAGGAGATGTGGCATGATTGTCCATGAGACAGTCACCCACCAAGTGACCGTAGAATTTTAACTTCTACAGGTCCCATTATAGCCTTCAACAAATGTGCTGTTTTCACTATCAAGTTGCCGCTGCAAAATAAAAATCTGAAAAAATCCCAATGAAAACGTAAAATATGAACATGGAATGCTGAGTCTTATGTTAAAGGACTAATTCTGTCCCTATAGGTTTGCGGTGTTAAACAGTATTAATACGTTTTTTTTAATTGACAAGGAAAGTTGTGAAGTTTAAGTCGAGGACTTCACCACACCTCAGCACAACAGTCCAAAATATTTTAACGTATTTTGAAATCATCCTTTTAGAATAGTTTAATTACCTGTCTTGAACCGCGTTAATGTACCTAGAAACTGATCAATAGTTTGTGATCTTGAAAAAGCAGGATGATAAAATCGACTGATATATTTTTGCCCGAAAACTTTTATAAATATTGTATCAGGATCCAGAAAATCTTTTTTGTTCCCATCTTCTGTGCTTGGCAAAATTTTTTCATTCATAACTGGCGATTTTCGTAGGTAATATGGTTAGGGTTAGGGTTAGGGTTAGGGTTTTACACATTTTAAAATTCAATAAAAGTACAATCATGCAACGCATCAGTCGAGCGGTGGTTCATGATGAAGATTTGCTCTATAGTTTCGGTTGCCATAGGAATTATGTCGTAAAATTCACACTTTTCCATCTTTGTTTACATGCAAGCGTCATTACCGTTTCTATGCACGATTTTGAAGAGTTCACCTCATTTTAATATTTAAAAGGGAGTTAATTAGAGTGAAGTAGCTTTCAATCTGTTAATATGTCAAAGTTTAAGCAAATTTTACTACACGGATTTTAATTACAATTCAGTCGATAAGATGTGGTCCCGGGGATGTGGTATCAGTACATTAAGAATGAAAGATTATGTCATGTATGTAAAATTATTGGAGATGAATATTATTTCCAACTGAATTGTAAGATGAATAAAAAGTTGAGAGATAAATATCTCAATTATATAATCCATGATTATCCAGATTTTAATAGTTTTACGAACACAGATAAACTGCTATATATTCTTAATCCATCGACACCATCCCAAGTGAGCAGTTTAGGTCTCTTTATTAAAAAGTCATTAGACATGTGGACAGAAAACTCTTAAAATGCTTAGTATACTTGAATTCTTTGTGATTTGTGCTTTTCAAAATGTTTTGTATTTTGTCACAAACTTTATTAGTTTTATGACAATAAAATACTTTATTTGATTTGATTAAGCATAACTGTTGACTACTGAGTAACTCGAAGGGTGCCACTAGTGGAGCAGGAGTTGCTCACCATTCCGGAGCCCCTGAAATCACCCTGGTTTCTGCAGGATTCTTGTTGTTTGTTCTATATAAAAATAGGAGATGTGGCATGATTGTCATTGAGACAGCCACCCACCAAGTGACAGTATTTCATTTCATTTTTGCCATGGTCTTGTCTTTTTTCGACCTAACGATTTCTGTATACCCCTTTAGTATATTCGAATTCTTTTTGAAAATTATCCATAGACTTATTGTATACATTATAAATTATCCAAAGAATAAAATCATGTAGGGACTATTTTATATATATCTACGTGTTGTACCTGATACCAGCTTGTTGTTTCAGAACCGATTTCGAAAAATCGGGTTATCTGTCAGTGGAACGAACATTTGTCATTCCAAAATTTTTCGAAAATGAATAACATCAAAGGAAATCCTGGCATTTGCTCTCTTACAGTTATCTCAGGTGTTTTTTACTGAAATATAAACACCGGTGTTTGTGATAACTTTCGTATAAGACGGGTTGTACATCTTGGCTGGTGGAACCATAGGGGACTTCCTAATGTTCTTATCAAGGATACATCCAATCAAAGTTGAAATTGTCCCTACTAAAATTGTAAGGCAGCTAACATGAACTGGTCCATCCATATGTAATCAGTGTATCTAGAATAGTTATAGACCTGTTACAAGTAATACAACAATAAGTTGACCTCCTGTCGGATTTCCATTAACACGTATTAAATTAAAAGGATTCCACGACGGGTGTTGCGCGCAAGACGTGGGATGTTACCATTTATGATCCCACTGCTGTTATATAAAGGAGTTTGTGGATTCCAAGCCTTCGTTCCTTTTGTTTCCATGTAACTTTTAGTTTGTTTTAAACTTGTCGTGTCTCTTTGAACTATGGTCTTTGATCTCACATGGGTTTGCTGCACTAGACTAAGCAAATCCTAAAAATATGAAATAGTTTTTAATAACTTATATTTACAAATGAAACTGAATTTGAGAGACCTTTAAGTTTTGAAGGGACACAAAACGTACAACATAATTTTTAGGTATAACTCTATATATTTTCGAAAAATTTTCCAGTCAATAAATAAGGGTTATCTTTCTTACACCAAACATAAAAAAATTATAAACCCATTCATTTGACAATAATATATGTTAAACCTTTAAGTGACTGATCTTTTGAGGTTTTGTGACAACTTAAATTTAAGCATATAATTTAATAAAAAACAATATTAACTAAAAATTAAAATCAATGTTAAGGGCGTCATGAACACCATTCAAATAGCTATAATGTTCTTCTGTGTCA
Source organism: Geukensia granosissima (assembly GCA_032357055.1). Lineage (NCBI taxonomy): Eukaryota > Metazoa > Mollusca > Bivalvia > Mytilida > Mytilidae > Geukensia > Geukensia granosissima. The sequence goes on along the minus strand of JAULBM010014536.1, from coordinate 6,277 downwards.
GTTTAGATAAATACTAATTTGTTTGCCATTATGTGCAAATTTAGAATGTTCGATAGTGTATTTAAAGCTAGGAAGAATTTCAAAAAAGCTTGGTAATGTATATGACCTTATATATTGAAACAAAATTATCAAAATTTGGTGGGTTCATGCATTAAACTTTTGGCGGGAAAATAGTTCCTCTTTATTTTAATAGAATTTGCCTTACTGTGTTCTTTATTTTGAACTGCAGGATGAAATAACAATAAATTCATGAAAAACAAATGACATTTCACTGTGTAGGTGGAGGTAGCTTAGCAAGACAATTAGATGCTATTGAATGCCTGAATATAAGCAAAGAAAACCAAAAAGTACACTATAAATAATATAGACCGAAATCATTCGTACTGACAGGGTAAACAGAAAACTAATTGGGTTCTCTTAAGTGTTGTCCTTAATTTGACACATGAACAACTATGGACATTGCGAGTGGTATTAAACCAGAATATTATGTATATAGACACGGAAGCGTGCAAAGGCAACAGATTTGAATTGAAGCGCACTGAGGAGATATTACCCCAAGTTGCAAACAAAGATTGGATTCAAGTTTTTCCTAGAAATATTGCCTACTAAAACATCGAAAATCCAATACTTTTGAATCAGTGAGACATCTTAGTAATGGTCAATATGAGTGGAATGTTATTACTTAACTGAGGGTTAATTTTTAAAAAAAAATCATAATATGCAAGGGTATAAGAAAAATGCAACCTATTGCTTATTTGAGAAATGTAATAAAACAAATGCAAGAGAACATTATCAGAAAATGCAATTAGATTCCAAATTTTTTTTTAAATTTTATACCAGAATATTACATTTGGGCGTTCAAAAAATAAACCAATTCTTAAATTTGAAAGAAATGAAGATAATACTTGTGACACAGCTTAAAAATAAAATTCAAACAAGTTACTTACGTAATGAAATTAATATCTGACGTTTTCAAGTCTCCAAATTAACATTATGTTTTATTTGGGGGTTTCTTTAGTATAGGAATTAACCTGTTGGAATATTATTAGAAAAACTATTGCAAAACTACTTATTTCACGTTCCAGAACATCAAATGTTTAGACAGGTTAGCTACATTTGAATTCAAGTTTACCCATGATGCATAAGAAAATCTGAAATCGTCAAATCTGATATGTAATATGCACATTTGAAAGAAAAACCTCTCTTTAGCGTTCTAGAACTGAAACGTGAAAGTCCGATTTCGTAAGAAGGACTCTAACCCAAAGCAATACGATTTGGAATGGGAAGTCAAAGCAAGCAGTTAAATTTGGTTGGATAAGTTTTAAAACCGCTTCGTTTGTACTTTTGATTAAAAAAATTAACAAACTAAGTAAAGCTCTGTATAGATTAGTTCATACATGTCATGTCTAAACCGTGGTAAATAAACTCGGGAACATAGGTGGACTCTGGTTCATTGTTGAAGGCCGTAAAGGGAGCTGTATAAAATTAGATTCGACTGTCATAATTGGTGGATGGCTGTTTCATGGACAATCATGCCACATCTCCTATTTTTATACCATAATATTTATAGACTGCTACATGTGTACATATGATCACTTTCATGTGCACTTAAAAATTGTCATAGTCACGAAAAAATATTGAGTTAATGTTTTACCAGAAAAGGGTTTGAAATATATATTATATCAAAGGTTCCAAAATTGTATTTCTATGCATAATTCCCATACAATAATTATAAATTGAACTGCCATTTAATTGGTTAATACCATGAAAACAGAAATCTGTCCACATTTATTAATATTTTTGTCGTTTTATTGTAACGTAACTTACGCCTGCCAAGTGATATTTTAGTTAACTTAAGTCTAAGAGTAAGAATAAATTCAGGGAATTCCGCAACATTAAGATTAGATTCTCGCGCCTCAATTATTTCATTATGGTATCCTTAAGTTCGATATATCTCCGATGTACATGTTTTGAGCTGAAGACCTTTGGGTTCAAATGTTAACATGAGGAAATGACTTATATTAGAATTAAGTTTTGTTATTACATTTTGATGATCTTGAAATAATTTGTTAACTTTGATAAAAATAATAATAATAATAGATAATAGTAGTAATAGTTATCTACGAAAAATCTATCTGTGCTAATTATTTGGCCTTTTTTGTAACATGTCATTTCTTTCTTTATAATTATATCCATTTTAGTAATTTTTCTTCTATATATCTGGTAATCAAACTTTCATTTGAACGGCTTCATTCCAAGCTCTTGCCAAGAAAGATATTTATCAATTGTTGATGTCCTTGTAAGAATCTCTTGGTTTTGGATTTGCAGCAGCTTCTTGACGAGATTGAGTACTTTCTTTATGCCATTCTCAACAGCGATATTTTTTACATGTTTATAAAAAAACAAACGTTCTGGATTGCAGCTAAAATATTATAAACGTGGTTTACTTGTAGCACGTTTTTCGAATATAATGATTAAGGCAATATACTTTGTAAAAACGGTTTTGAGAATAAGACACTAAGGTAATAAAATAACTTATTTACAGCACCTGACCGAACTCTGTTTTGTAAAGGAATTCGTTTTGTCCGATTTTTGTTCTGCTGTGCCTTAAGTTTGCTTCGAGTTTATCTAAGTGTTTGTATACAATACACTTCAGGTCATTGCATGGGTATTCTACACTTGATCATAATATGATTAATACTATATATTGTATTAATTTGCATTTGATTCATATATTTGTATTTCTTGAACAAGATGTAATTGAATTATTACTGGTAATTTTATACATTTGTAATGCGGACCAAGCGGCTAGCCTATCAAAAATAGATAACTTAAAAACTTAATTGTTAGGAACTTTTCATTGGTCCATTCTAATTACATGAACATCAATTCATTTTTGCAAATGCATATCTGCTCATTATATCTTGAAAGAAGCTATCATACATAAATTTAAGATTATCTTTTTAATGAAAACAGGGGTTTTTAGCCGAAGTACTGTGTTTCGTAAATCATTTTCTAATTTCATTAATATTTGTATTATTGGTTGGAATAGAAGTTTATTCGGTACTAACATCAATGTATAAACAACACACAAAAGAAAATCAGACATTGATATTTATTTTTAAGAGTGTGATCTTATTGAATTATAACCTACCAAAGAAGCAAAATATTCTGATCTTTTCTATAAACCTATGGTTGCTGTCCAGTATTTTTCATATAAAACAAGATGAAACACTTAATTGTCGTGGCCAATTAAATGTTAATGAAACTAGTCAGAGAATTGTTGTTTGTTGTTTTCACCTTCAGTACATATTTTATTTTATAATAGAAAATTGACAACCAGAATAATACATTAATTATTATTTGATTGCCTGTCTCTTCTGATTTGTTGTGTAAGAAGTCTTTTCAAATTAAAAATGTATTGAATTTCCAGATATGAATCAACCTCACCAAAGTTTGATTTGAATATTATAACCATCATCACAACAAATAAATACTTTGGAAACATAGTATAAAGACATGAATGCTTTGAATTGCGTTTCCTACTTTATAAATTGAATGTTTCAAAAGACAAGGTTTTTCATAAGCTGTCAGAAATGGTGGACCACTTTTTTGTGTGACCCAAATTGTGCAGATAAAACGGTATACATATCTTGAAAAAGACGATAGATTTCGAGAATTGTATTTATATGTATCAAATCTTTTAAATTTCAAATCACTAACATAACATCTTATATGAAGGACTAAGTTATTTTATCATGCGAAAATCATGTACATGAAATTTTCACAAAATACACATGTTTCTCAAATGCATCGCATGCTGGTAATCTAGCATGTTAAAGTCGTGTTGATTGAGTACACAGCCAAACGTGTCACGCATGAATTTCATCATTTTCCATCATTTTCACACGAATGATATATTAATTTCGTGTGAAAATTTTTTCCTGTCATTTTGACAAGAAAAATACAGACGAAATCGATGCGATATTTTTCCTGTCATTTTCACACGTAAATATTTTTATGTTAACTTGATGCCAAAATTTTTTGCAAAAAATGCATTTTTTACAAATAAATTTCGCATGAAAAAAAAATCAAAAATCATTCCACATCACTTAAAAAAAGGTTGGGAATTTGACACTAAAATGAAATGAAATTTGTTTTTGTTATTAAATCGTGCGAAAATTTTCGCACGAAGTTCGTGTCAATTTCATACGAGTTTTATGCGTGGCACGTTTGGCTCTAAAAATGTTTTTTTATATTTTCTTTATGAATACCCTAAGTAACGTTTGAAAACTGAATTCCAAATTTTCTCAAGGGAATTTGTCAAACTGTGTATCTTCTTTTTGCATGTATATTTATTGTAATTAAGGTACTTTCTAGTTGGATTGAGTGACATTCTGTGTGACGTTTACAGTTCTTTGGTTACTGCTGTTGTTTTCTTTGATTTTCTTCCTTTGACCATTCACTCGGGAGGATTGTGTACCCAATAAACTTGTTTAACCCCGCCACATATCTCCTGTGCCTGTCCCAAGTTAGTACATGTCATAGTTTTGAGCTTATCCTTCTGTTACATATCCATTGATAGAGGGTTACAGCTGACAAGAAAGCTACTGAGCAAAGGGTTTCTCAAGGAAAGATTAGAGTCATCACTCAGGAAGTTTTTTGTCGCCATCATGATATTGTTGACCGGTACGAAATATCCATTTCACAGATGACAATGGATATCTTTCGACTGTAATGAATATAAATCCGTTCCCATACCAGTTATAACTAACATCGATTGTGACTATTCGCCGGCTTTGATACTGAGTAATACGGCGGGTGCCTCGAGTAAAGCAGGAGTTGCTTACACTTCCGGAATACCTGAACTCAACCCATGGTTTATTTTGATTGGGGTTCGTGTTACTCTTGCCTTAGTTCTCCTTGTTGCCTTTGTACTATTTTATTTAAGTATTGTTAAGTGAAAGTCATTTTATTATTTATTCTCTGATGAAAAAAGTAGTTATACCATTTATGTTTATTTCAAAATTTCACATAAGGTTATGTATTAGGGTTAGAGAATTAACATGTACCAATGGTTAATAAAATTGGTACTTTGTAAGTGTTAGAAAAGAAACAGAAACTAATAACCTAATTCTTGAACTTACCAAGACAATTGAAATATCACCGGGTTTTCTACAATTAGTATCACGACGGTTGCCACTAGTGGAACAGGAGTTGCTTACCTTTCCGGAGCACCTGAACTCTCCCTGGTTTTTGTAGGATTCGTGTTACTCAAGCTTTAGTTTTCAGTGTAGTTTTGTGTGTTCTATGTTTGTCTTTCATTTTATTTTGATGGTCATGGTCTTGTCTGTCTTCCTACATAGCGATTTATGTCAGCTCCTTTGGTATTTTTGAATTCCTTTGTCATTATGCAGCTAAAAGAAGTATTATTTTACGCATACGTGATATTTTATTTAAGGCAATTTAGAGCTTTTCAGGGATTTGTATTATACCCTTGTTGAAGGCCTTATTGAAACCTCCAGATTTGTAAATTCCTCTTGTTTTTCACTGTGGTTGGAGTGCAGTCTCTCTGATATTTACCCCATATCTTCTCATTTTCATATATTAATCTAAAATAATGACATTACCCATTGTTTCTAAGAATAAAATACCACATCTTTTGCAAGCAATTTTTAAATGAACCTATCGATGTCAACCTGCATGTTTAATTAATGTAAAATGTCATTTTTTACTACATGTCTGAAGTGTCAAGTGTCATTATTAACTACATGTACGAAGTGTAAAGTGACATTTTTTACTAAATGCACGAAGTGTAAAGTGTCATTATTTACTACATGTACGAAGTGTAAAGTGTCATTATTTACTACATATACGAAGTGCAAAGTCTTCATTATCCCATCTGTATGCCTGACAGAATTTAAAATCTTTTCGATTCTAGTTACGTCGGTCATCTTTTATTTTTTTTGGTCTAATTGTACAACATATAGGAAAAGAAAAAATTCCGTGGAAATTATTTCGAAAATTGAGTAACTCGTACATCTTGTCAATTATATTATATCCATGTACTACTAGCATGACTAGTTTTAACTGTATTTGAACGTAGAAAACGTAGTTTTTGGGCAGCTTAAAAGATTGATTGATTGATTGAATGGTGCTTAACGTCCAGTGGCAAATATTTCATGCATATTCAGGACGATAGCATATTAATGATGAATGATGATGAATGAACCCTGCTTTGTACTAGACCGACACGCTGAGCCGGATTTTTAACGTG
>JAULBM010014525.1:0-11562 GCA_032357055.1 Geukensia granosissima | reverse complement strand
GTTTTTTCTTTGCCGCACTGCCAAAGAGCAAGCAGGCGACACACGTCTTCCGAGGAAGACTCAATACTAAGTTTATTTTGGGTCTTGGGGTACTTGTGGATTTTTGTTATTATTTATCCTTTTTGGATTGCTGATTATGTGTAATATGTTTAATTCCACATGTGCCTATCCCGGGCAAGGAAGCTGTGTTTATGTGTAATATGTTTAATTCCACATACGCCTATCCCATGCAAGGAAGCTGTATCCAGTGAATGTCACAGTTGTTAGGTTTAAGTGTAACTTGTTTTGCATTGTATACTCATTTGACCGATGAAATTTTACGGCCTTTTTTACAGTTGGCTAAGGTTTTAGGTGTTTTTTTTCAAAGGAAAATCATAACACACCTGCTTTTTTCTATAGCAGAGAACAATAAATGCTCGGCGCAATACGTTTCGAAGCCTCTCAAAATTAAAGGTTAAGAATTAGGATTCTTTGGGTTCTTAGGCACAGAAAGATTTATATATCGTCACTGTGTTTATCAGTGGATAAAATGTGGTCTCTTTTTATATTCATGTCCAGTTTCTATTGAAATCGACTTGTATCTGAACAGATTATTTAAGCCATCTAAAATTTCTATTGACTAGAGACTTTGTAATCGGTCTTATTTAATGAACTTCCTCTGATGAAGCCGTATATAACTCCCACACAGCTGGTAGATCGAATTCTATTTCATTATAAGCCTTATTACAGGAATAAAATCATTATTGTATGGTATTTGTGTATTCCGTTTGTTAATGTCATAAAATACCAGACTAAATCAGACTTAGTTTCTGATTTTGTTGGAGAACAATAAAAACAACCCACTTTGTATTTTGCTTGTGTGGGGGGGCATGAGGTTCAACAGGTTCAAGTTCAATATCAGCCGGGGCGGATCCTGGGTGCAGGGGGCGCCCCCTTTGAAACGCAAAAGTGTTAAAAAAGGACAAGTTTGGGTCCATTTTGGTCTTGATCTCCTTTAGGTCAAGTGTAGAATACCCATGTGAGAGATCAGAAGTTCATAGTCCAATTTGAAACAAACTAAAAGTAAACCGAAAACAAAAAGAACAAAGGTTTGGAATCCACTAACTCCTTTACAAAACAGAAATCGAGAAAATTAATGAATTAAGAAGTCCACAAAAGTGGGTCCCATCCTTTTACAAAAGTCTTGACCCGCCTCTGAATATGATTAATACGAATAATACCCCGTAGCCAGGAGGGTGTTCAAGGGGTACGGACGAACCCCCCCCCCTTTTTGAAAACCAATAAGCACTATTAAACTCCCAATTCAGATTGAAGTTTGACTATTAAAGTCTAAAACACGGGACCTTATGAGATGAATAAAAGTGTAATGAAATTGCTAGATTTTAGGATTTTGCACCAAAACCCCAGACCTCAGCCGTGAAGGTGGCTTCGCGAGGTGATCGAACTCCCCTTTGAAAATTTCTGGCTATGGGCATGTATGATGTTTTAATGTCTATAGACAAATTGATTTGAACAACGTACGCGAAAACCTTTCCATGAACAAATATAAGATGTAGGTAGTATGAATCTGATGGACCAAGAAACAAAAGTACATCGCACCTTTCAAAAGTAATGTTTCATAATATATTTAACTAAATTTGTAAAAATACCGTACACTATAAGCTTTACCTTGGATTAATATTTATCTCCATAGAATGGGTTATTTTAATATGTTCCAAATGCACATGGCATATTGATGTTCCACCTGCACATGGCATATTGATATAAACAATTCTGTACATACAAATTATGGTTAATTTGATTACATAAACTAATGATATAAAATGGCATGATAAAAACAAATCGGGAATGATGTATTTAAAATGTAATTAGTTTTTAATGTCAAAAAGAACAACTAATAAAGTTGTCAATAACAAATTGCAACATATTTTCTAGTTTTTGTCATTTTTAATTTAATATATTGTTGGCGATCAAATAATAAATTAGTCGTTGTGCTCGGTGACACTACAATTAATCTTAATCAGGAACAACTTTTCTGGACACTGAGTGTTGGAAAGACCGGTCGGGACTACAATTTCGTTGTTCAGTGTCATGTCATGTCAATTTCTCCTACCTGTACAGGTAAACCAACAAGATAAATATTAAGGATCAGATTGAGTCATTTCTTACATTCTATAACATTCGACAGTGGATTAAAAGCTTTGTGTGGACTGACTCTATCTTTTAATACTGATAGGAATTCGTTGTTTGTGTTAAGGTTTATGATTCAAAAGAAGGACTGATTAAAAGTCTAAATAACCTTAATTTCCATTATAAATATACCTCGGATTTACTTTGTTCATATCTTTCTATCAACAGAAAGCTTTGACTTGTGACTTCATCTTCGATCGATAATTCGTCTAGGCATACAAATATATACCATTCTGTGACAAAAAATAAATTAGACTAGATTTTTATTTTCATATTTACACATCACTGTGGTGTCGCCGTGGACTTCAATTCAGTGAAGCAGAAACGCATGTTTGAAGTTCGATAGAGCATAGGATATTTGTTCTGTTTAGTGAGTCACGACGATATTTTTTCCATTCATTAAAAGGTTGGACACCTTTAAAGTTGTACTACGACAAGGATATCTACACAAAAATGTAAAATTTTACCTGTGATATAAATTCTTTTGATGTTTACCTGTATGTGCAATAAACGAAGTTACGAAGAAAACAATATGGCAATAATTAAGACATTTCTTTGTTTTTCAAATACAAGAGTTGGGACGTTGATATGTGGATGCTATACTTTGGTAAGTTCGTTTTAACTTTTCTTTCAGTGTATTATGTCCGAACGCACATTTTACTCAAACTGGGACTAAGAAACACATTTTAATCCCAGACTCAAATGATTTTGTCCTGAGAAAGAGGAAATAGTGGTAGGGCTGTGAGGACAAGGAAACTCCTACCACAGGAGCTTCTGTACAGTGAGAATGTGAGATCGTCAGACACCACCTCTCTTCCCTTCGCTTGTTAACATTTAGAATGTGAGATAGGCAGACATTCCCTCTCTCTCTTTCCGTTGAAAGGGAGAGGGAGAGTATATCTATACCTTTGAAAGGGGAGAAAGAAGGGGTTATCTGCCTTTGACAGGGAGAAATAGGGTGTATTTGCCGATTTCACGTACTCTCTGTGCACGAGCCCCTGTGACTCGTACAGGGTGTGAAGTTATACATTTTTTATAACACTAACTGATACCGGGTTTGATAATGAGCAGCTAGTTGGTATCTGTTAAGAGACAGTTACTTTTTGTTTACCCCGCTGGACTTCTGAACCACAGAAGTTCACGATATAACCCTAATTTTTAGGGGGATATGAACTTTTCTTCACCGTTTTATTTATTTTTTTTTTGTGGTCTTCCTTGAATTTCTTGAGTTTCCTTCTCTCATTTCCGCTAAAAGTTATTAAAACAACTGTGTTTTTGGCTATTTCTTTCTATTTATTTGTTTGGTTTTTTTTTTTTGTAAATATTTTTGGATAGTATATTTCTATTTCTAGAATGTATCATGAACTTTAATTTTTCCCTGTCGTATTTCAGCAAAGAATTATTTTATTTGAATATCACTTTATGACCAACCCGCTGGCTCATACACCCAAAAACACCCATTTTTATTTAAAAAACCAGGTTAATCTACAATATCAGAATGCTTTTTGGTTTATGTGCAATTTGTTCTCAAAAGATGTTTTCTGTAGATTTTTGTAAATCTTCATGTTTAAATGAAACTCTTAAATGATAGCTTTTGAGACCGAAGGCGAAGTACAATTTCTCAAATCAAAATGCCCTCTGTTAAATATGCTTTTGAAGGACTACGCAAGATTTGCAAATTTTTATTCTCGTCGTCATCAGCCTTTGCAACAGGTCACGCAATAAATCAGGAAGGACAAATATGGTTTAATTTGTGTCATGAATATCATGTAGCCTTTGATCCATGGGGATATAACTTAATTGTGCTGATAAGCAACTAAAAAAGTTCAGTTTTTTGTTTGATGAACTGAAAAGAAAGGATTATTGTACAATGTAAATGGCTGAAATATAAACTTTACACGGAGAATGTTAAGTGAGGGAGTTGAGTTCATTTAGAAAGATTTGGTTATTTAATCTTGGGGAAAGAATTTAAATCAACTTCCTTTGTTGAACAAAAGGAAAACTTGTGTATCGCTTATTTTAAGTCAACATTTTGGTATTTAATTTGATTCATGTCGAGTTTATGTTTAGTTACAATTATTTAGTACAATGGTCATGGTGTGGTCAAATTGCTTTATTCCCTTAGGATATTGGTGTGAAGATGTCTTCGGACAATGGTCAAGTTATCTGGACATCGAAATATCTTAAGACACACAATAATGTCAATTACTTGTTAATAAAATTTGAATATGACCAAGTTCAGGCCCCGGTATTAAAAACGACCATAATGAAATAAATGGACAAAAGTGTTACGTTTTCTCTAGAAATATCAAATTTAAAGGAATATTTTGTTGGCAATTAATAGATTTATGAGCCCACAAAAAGAACGTGAAGATACAACGAAACCTATTTGAATTTGTGTATGTGCTCTCCCTGGACTACTTAAAAATATTGTTGGTGTGGGTGCACAGATTTAATTTCTGGACCCTACAATTCCATAAAATAAAAAGACAGATACCCAAACAAATACTGCATGTGCCAGTACCAAGTTTAGAATAAAAAAATGTGAACATTCAAAGGCTTTCTGTATTAACATTATTATAAATTTGTTACATTAAAGACGTTTTTATATATTTAACAATGATTGTCACACCTTTTAATATAAAATAAGGTAATAATGTATCCTATCCCAGCCTCGCCCCTGGGGCACCCCGATGACAGACAGGACAACAATGATACGTACTAATAGTCTAAATGGCTTTAAGTTATAATTAATGTATACAAGCAATCAATTTAATGCATCAACATATTTAATATTGCTTATCGATATTATAAAAGCCGGTTATTAAATTTCATTATAGAAAATATAATAATCAACAGAATCATTAATATTTCAAATCAAATTAAGATCAGAACTATTACAAAACCCTTTAGTCGTCGTGAGCTTGTCGATCATTCAAAAGAATCGGGGACATTCTCAGGTGTTTTAATATTGATTTATGCATACCTAAAATTCCTGAGTAATTGACTTTTAGATGCAATTTCTATAATTACTCATATTATATTGATCTCCTTGATGTCACAGACGGCCATGCAGTGTGATAAAGAGAAAAGAAAAAAAAAAGAAATTTTGTCAGAAAATTTAATAATATACATGTATTTAAATTACGAGTATCGACAGTCAAAATATAATATACACCACCAGATATTCTGCACACATAAGTAGGTGAAGCACCCCACCCCCTCAGCCAAATTCAGGGTATTCGTGGTCTTTTTGAGCAGTATTAATAATACGCAGTACATATAGAGTCTGGAAGTCGCCTGCGTACGCAGGAGGTTTTTTTTTATCAAAATGTGAGAAAATCGTATGCCGGATTCAAACATATTTTCGAGTGATTTTTCAGTTCCAGGTGCAAAGGGGTTTAAGAATGGGAAACTCTGCATCCTCAGAATGTTTTTACTGCTTATCCTGAGCCTATTTTATTGTATTATAAGTTATTTAACCCTCGTCTCTGGACAAGTAGCAATTCTTAGTACATTGACACAGATGCAAATAATACAAATTTCCTTTTGAACATCATTGATCACTGAAAATGACCTAGACAGTCTGTTTACGCAGAATTTATGTCAAATTTATTCAAAATGTTCGGTGTAACGCAACCAATCGATTGGTTGTTAGCTTTGTCTGGAAGGAACATAAAAACACGCACTTAGAAATAAAAATGTGCCAAGGATAATTGAGGAAGCCAGCAAGTGCTTCCAGTCCAAGGTCTTTTGCTGGAAATTTGTTTACAGACTTATCCAATCGTCTGGGTCAAGAGTTGAGTGGAGAGTCGGTCGATTATCGTGAAATGATTTTGAAATTATGGGAAATATTTATTATAATCCAGATGGATGGTGCAATTTATGCTTCATATATTTTTTTCATCAAACTGCACTTTCATGCTTAATGTGATTCCAATTACTTGTAAATTTTAAGAAAAAAAAGATATCTATAGGCTGGTTAGGATTTTCTTGCGTGTGTTGTCTTCTTCAGACCAGTCAGTAGTAAAAAGTCAAACCAAAACACTTAAGTACACTAAACAGCCGTGGTCAATTTGACACATCTGCTTCTGTCTTATAAAAATTAAAATGTGTCTATACAAAAATTAATTGATGCAGCAGGTTTTAATCCCCCTAAACATTAAAAATTGTGTTGTTCTAATTATTTGTTGGTACCATACAACTTTTTTAATTCATTTTCTTGTCATCGGTATAAACTCTTGACTTGCGGTTGAAACATGTATAAGACTTTTCACGCCTTCGGTAATTGATTTGTATAACATGTCTACTGGCTTTGAGCTCTTTATTTAGAGATAATTAAGATTGTTTGAACCTCACAGTCTGTAAACAACAAGATAATGTCTTTGTCGCTCTGTGTACGATGATACCATACCTTTATGACACATTGGCGACTTTATCCGCTGGTACTGTTTGGTTTTTAAATAGCCTGGTAATTGACCATAAGAAGATTCACATATTTTGTAAAAATAACCACAGGGCTTGACCATGCCTTAAAGGTTATTGAGTCAGTTTATCAATGTAAAATTATGGATATTGAATAAATTTTGATGTAATTGGGGATTATAAATTATGTATTGACCTAAGGATATTTTATGTTTGATAATTCTATTTCTTTTATGTACTTCTGAAGATGGCAGAAAAGGTGACAACCTTTGATTTAATTTCTTTTTATACACCTTATTATGTATAAATTTGACAAAACTCGGAATTTTGATACATGTAGGTGTCTGGCCATGTTTAATGGCATTTCTAATATGTTGAACATGTCTACAATAAATTGTATCTATCAAAAGAAAAAAGAATTCTTTTCCAACTCCTATAGACTTGTTTTAGATGGAAATTTTAATATAGTTCCGAATTAAATGGTTTCCGTATTAGGTTAAGTTGTTTGTGTGCTCTATGCTAATGATTGTGTTTACCGACTGCGAGACGAAGTTTCGTTTACAGATTAATACGGAAATATTTAGTGTTTTACAATCATAAGGATTTATCCAACTTTTGTCAATAAGATAAAAATATAAACATTTTAATAGGAGAAACTTGTTTGAGTCGGCTATTTATTCACATTATTATGTTTAGTTGAACAAATGAATAAATTTGCATGTGTTAGTAGTTTCATCGTTAAAGGTTTAGTTGGAGGATCATTCTTATGCACATAAAATGCGAGAGAACATTTCGACCTCTTTATTTTTCATATGTATAAATTGGTGTGTAAACACTTGCTGAATTAAAATAACTGCGAATACTTGAAGAAATTATAAACTTTTACCTCCCACAAACACAAAAAGGGATTGCCGAAAGTCAGTTTTTTAGTTCTGGGCACATTTGTTCGCTAGGTTAAAGTTACCGTTATTCATGTTTGATGAGTTAAATTGACCATATGAAAAAAAAAATGTTCTTTAGTACTCTTTTTTCAAAGAAAAACATACCCGAAAAAATTAACAATTCAAATTAAGTTTGTGCCGATTTTCAGATAGCCTATTTGATACCCACTTTATATGGCGAATTCGTAAAAACAAAGTTTTCAACGGATCTCGATTCCAAGAAAAAAATTCACAGTGGAAAGCTCATTCATGTTGTTGCAGAAACACTTTTAGAATGTAGTCAGGAGGTCTTGATCAATCTGATTAGAAGCAGATCTTGGTAAAATTGTTCCTAAATCAAGATTTACAAAGACCTAATTCAGGTTGAAGTCTTTAATGGAAATAAAGTATAAAAAGAATGATAAAGATTTTTACAGGCTTGTTTTATTCGGTAATAAAATCTGAACTATAATTTATTATATGTCTCTGGTTTAACATTTTTGTCGAGTATATTAATAAATCCAGTCAACTGCACTTTGAATAGAAAGAATGTCTCGATCTTTTGTACTTTTTTGTGGAAAGAATTCTCAATCTCGTGACAGAAAGTTTAAATTCTTTTGAAATAACAACAGACCTTTGGAATGCTCATTCAGCGTTTATTTACACTGTGATTGCGCTATTGATATTTAAGATCAAATGTACAGTTTGACGTGACATACAAAAAATCCTTGACGGATTCCTAGAGTGGCGTTATGTCACCATAAAACCAAGGAAATAGATAAAAATATTGTAAGATATGTGTCAGTATATTTTACCACAGTAAAATCAATTTATTTGGTTATTATAAATATTTTTGAGGGAAACGATAAAATTTAAAAAGTCGTTCAGTAAATGAACCACAGATGTCCTCCATAACTGAATTCCTTTCAGATTCTGAAAAGTAAAGCGGCAAACATAGGACTAGAAAACGTTTACAATTAATAAAATAAACAGAAGTGAGGTTGGCTGGACACATAAAAACAGCGGCTTTTGGTTTCCACAAGGAAAAGGGAGGATTGTCCTGGCAAACAATTTTGCCTATTGTAGCGCCCAAAAGACCTTCTGGTTTTCAAATCTACAAAAAGGGGCTTATTACGTGTAGGGGGTGTTGCATTCTCTAGAGAAACCAACTAACTAATCTCTAAACCCCGTTAACTCTCAGGAATGTGGAGTTTTTCTATATAGCACACAAGGGTGTGTTTTACCTCCTGGCAAAGAAACTGAACGGCTTATCACTCTCGAGTAAACTATTAAAATGCTTCACATTGAGATATATGTAAGGAATATAAACCAAGAACCAGTTTTAATTATTTCAATCATCTGTAATTTAAGGGGTTAAAATTGCTTGAATAAAAAATGCGAAAAATCATTATTATGCATATATATGAATGCAGGAAACTAAACCAATTCTGAAAAAATCGGCAATATAAGGCATATTAATATAAGTGGGACAGGGCTTTTCTCAGATACATTAATTGTACGAGAACAAACCCCCGATCTGTATTTAGCCCGGAACTACCAAAGTGTTTTTATTGTTAAATTTTAAAATATAAAGTTTTAATTTTACTGATTGTTGTTCTTCACATTTCAGATTGTTTCCCTGACATGTCTGGTGTTTTACCTTTTCCGGTATGTGGGTTATCAGCTGATACAAGACTCACCAGGTACGAATTGAAAGTTCAAAGTTCATTTAAGAATTGTTTTAGTGGTTGAAAAACTGTCTTCTAACAATGGTGTGTCACACTTATACCACTTATACAATATTTATAAGTTCTTAACGATTCCATACCAAAGTGTATGAGGTGTGCATAACGAATTAGGACAGCGATTTTATTGTTCATCATCTTAAAGTCGCAAGCAGATCTTCAACCATATACGCAAAGACCAGCAAACCACTATCATCTGTACCTATCGGTTGCCAAGGCAGCACTTCTCTATGACCTGATAAGAAGTAATTATGGTACTACTCGTGTGTATCTAATGAATAATCGGTAAAAGTACATGGCAACTATGGTAACACTCCACTAAACATAATACCCGACTTTTAACGGCACTCATAGGAGATGCTTCAAAGATGCGGTAACTTTCATCGACGGAACACATTCTGTAAGCGGTTTTTACCCAACTATATCATACATATACCAAATGGAAGAAATGTGTTTTATTTTTTTTCATGCTTAAATTTAAAAATGTACAAAATGAAAAATATAACAAATGTCAACGAGAACATACTACACTTCCGGCCATTAGAAACGGAGGAAATTGTTGGCCCTGAAGGTAGTCACAAGACCTTCAAGAAGGTGGTATCTTGTGATGAGTTCTGGATGGTAAAGCTTGCTGTAAATGTAAAAGATTCCAAACAAAATATTAAAATGAATCAATAATCGTCCTATTAAAGCTTTAAAAGTTAAACGGATTATAAAAAACCCATCAAAACAATGACAGCTACTGGAATACAGGCTCCCCTGGATGCCTTTATGATGATGCTAAAAGCTCATTAAAACATTTTTGTTAATGTCTAGCAATGGGTCTTTTTATTACAGAATACAAAGGAATAGTGTATGCTGGTTTTGTGCTGTACGGGTTGATGATCACAACGTCTCTAGTTTTAATACCCGGTGTTCAGCTGGTAAGATATCTTCATATCCAATACAAAAAGTATTACGCTAGTGCAGTAATTAGTAACTACTACTCAATAATTTACATTTACATTTTTCTCATAGATGTAGTTGCGTGTAATAGCAGAAATGAGGTTATAACAAAAAGCGAAAACATTAAAAGAAAATATGAGAACACTTGGAAATTAAGGTCCTACGTTAAGGGACTTTTATTTTAATTTATGTGTCAGAAGGTTGGTAGCAATTCACCTAATTTACCGTACACTGGCAAATAGCCCTCAAGTATATATACGTAGTAAAGGCAGCAACATTTTAATCTGGGAGACATTGCACTCCACAACATTAAGTAAGGCATATATACAACATGTTACAATATATATACAACCTATGTTACAATGACTTGATCATTGGGGTAAAAGAACTAGAGACATGAAAATGTCACTTAAAGTATACGAAATATTTTTTGAAGTACAAAATACACGCAAAAAAATGATATGTACAAAACACACTATTGCTTCGATGACTGCTGATGCACTTAATAGGAAAATGAAACCAATAAAAAGATAACCAAGAGGTGTATCGTAGCACTATTAATTGTAGAACACCAGTCAAAAGATTCACAGTTTTCGCGTGAGGTCTCAAGGACATGTACTGAAGTCTTTCTGTTTTGTTCATTATAGGATAAGCGGTACCTCCTATTGCCATGGATATACATGTTGATATTAAATGTTTTATATGAAACGGGTTCTGTAGCTTTGCTTACCACAGTACATATGGAGAGAGAGAAGGTACGTTACTTTTATTGTAGAAGTTATTAATTTTTACTTAGTCATATTGGTGTTTATTTGATTGGTATTATGTTAATATCGACTTTAAAAAGTTTATTGAAAATGAGATATTGTTTAGTTGTGTGTTTGTTTATCTGGTTGGCCGAGTGGTAAATGTAAGGAGTATCCGTGCTTGACATTCACAAACGCCATCATTGAAAAATGAACTTTTTAAAATACAGTATTTTGCATTATTCAACTAATAGTTTTGATTTTCATAAACTAATTCAAAAGAAAGAAATAGGTATAAGCTATCCATTCTGTAATAGTTTATCCTTCCATTACTTGACACAAGTTAAACGTTGCAGACACAGCTACGAAGATACTGATAATAGCCTTGCAGTTGTTCAAAAATTTAGGTCTAACCTAGGTAAAAATTGCCATTGCAGATCCCAAAGTACCAGTAAATCCTTATCAAAGTCTTAAAAATTTACTAATGATCACAATAAAAAAAATTGGTCCTACTGTTATTATAGTAATAAAGGCTGTTTGGAAGGAAATTATTGATGTGTAAACTTGGCCGAATCACTCACAAACTAAATA
>JAULBM010014514.1:0-11562 GCA_032357055.1 Geukensia granosissima | reverse complement strand
AACACAGAAAAATTCTCAACCCCCCTCTCTCAAGTACCAAAAAAGTCAGCCCCTTTGCAATTTGCATATAAAGCTTTATTACACAAGACTTTTAATATGTATGAAATTCTGATATTGCACAAGTATAAGTGTAAATGATTTTTCTTTACAAAAAATCATGATCCCCCTTATCAATTAGTCAAAAAAATACATAACCCCCCTTCAAGTACTGCTATTTTTTCTTTGACCCCACCCTACTTTTTTGCCGGCCCAACCCTGGAGATAATGACCGGTCCCTTAACAATGACAAACCTTATTATCGCCACATCATACGACCGCAATTTAAGTTGGTTTCCCATAAAAATCGTACAAAAAATAAAATTTGCATAAATTTGCGAAATGCCCAATTCGTCCCTTATTGATATTGAACACGGTAATCCTAGAAAAAGGCCCGGGTAAACCGTTATTTATAGCATTTCCCACAAGAATTAATTCGAATAACCGAACAAAACAGATGGAAAAAAACCTTTAAGATTGTTCTTTTTTACAAAATCAGACGACCGCATAGTTTACCTATCGTATAAACGCCCGTATGGAGGCCAAAGTTTTTAGTTTTACTGTCTGCTTTCTGGCCAGGCCACACTAAATGGGGGCTAAAAATATAATTATTTTATTTAACGTGAAATAAACAAAAGCAACATATAATTTTGATTCACCTTTTTTGGTAACGTGCATTTGAAAGCTATTTGTAGTTTCGTTTGGTATTAAGTACTCTTTTCTCGTGATCACATGAAACATTAAACAGTGTTTATATTGGAACCAGAAATTGACTATGTTTTATAAATGTTGCTTTTTAAATGCGAAATAAATTTTATGAAGCGTCAATACTTTCACCTTAAGTATTGAGAATGAATCAGATGAGAATAAAAATGTACATTGAACACATAACCTGTAAAGGAAAGAGCGACGGGAAGCAAGATCACGTTCTTCCGACGATTCATATGGCACTTCACCTTCAATACTGTTTAGGACCATAATCCGCTATCTCAGATCTCTCGGACCTGACATTAACTGAACGAGATATTCCATATAACGCAAGTGAAACTGGAAGCTTATGATAATCCACATAACGAAATATCTCTTGCTACATTAAACTACAACACTTCTGTTGTTTCTTTTTGTCTTTAACTGATCTGTCTAACGTTACGTCTTTTTGACTATTATCTACTTGCTGAGAATCTGTCGAAATAGTTTTTCCTTCTTTAACTTTGCCATTTTGTTTACTTTCTGGATGAGCCTGCGTACTGTTGACACTTTGCGCCAAAATGGTTTCTTCCGTTACATTTTGGTGTAAATCCTCACATGTATTGTTTGTATTATTTTCTGTGTTTTCTATTGCAGAAGTCTGTTCAACGTTACTATCATCTTCTCTTAAAATAAATTGATCCCGAATAATTGTAGCCCTCTTTAGGATATCTGCGGCTTCTTGATCAAGACTCCCTCCTGGTACAAATGGATTATCACGGCTTTCTAAGCTAAAACAGAAAGAAATCTTAGAATTTAAAATCTGTCGTTTCACTGCTGATTATTTTAACAATGATTTATAAAATTTTGATTTTTAATTGATAAAAAATTGTAAATTATTGGTCTAAGGATTCTTCAAAGATAACCAGTTATCATACGACATGACAAAGACTTTAGTATTGCGGCCTCATACGACAGACAAAATTTGTTCAAATTAACACATGATAGACAAAGTAGTAGAGTACAAGACACAGTATTCGGACATTTCTCAATTAGTAATTTACCTTAAAACTGTACCAGACAGTGAAAATCTGTCCTCATTTTTCTTAAAGTTTTCAAAAAGATGATCAAATTGACGAAAAACCATGCACCAAGATCGCCTCATATATATAAAAATCCATAGTGATAAATGTCAACGAAAATCTGTTGTTACCTATTGAAAGCACTTATCCAGAGGACTGAAATGAAAAATATTAAATAAAAATCGATTGGTTGAGAGATTGCTGCTATAAACGTCAATCTCCCAATTTTTTTGCCGTATTTAGGAGGAGAACATGTTAACAAACAATGACTGTAAATCAGGGACATAAATGTTGAGATACTTTGACTGTCACTGGAAAAAATGCGAGTTTGGTATATAGGGTCGGAAAATTTAGCCTTGCAACTGGCCAAGTACTGACCACTCACGTGACTCAAAACGAGTGTTGCCCGGCACTTCCTGTAGGAAGGATAGTCCAGTATTTTATCATGTTTATTATACATCCCGATCAACACTGAACAAACGGACGCCCCAATAGCAGGGGTTCTACCTGCAGGCGGAGAAACTAAACGGCTTATACTGGCCGCCCTCGGTGGTAATCGAATCAGGAATGCAAAATCCATGTAATAATAATTTCCCTTTCATCTGAAAAAAGGTACAAAAGTGTAAATTCGTTGAAATTTATCAATTCTCTCACTCACTAAGAAATTTAAATGAAGGGAAAACATCAAAACTTGAAAAATAAATATTCTCGTGAAATTCATCTTATAACCAAGACGAGCCACCTCAAATACACTAAAGATAGAGAAAATTCATTGCCGTACAATACGGACCCTTCAAAAACCAAGGTGACCATGAAGTATAATCAGTGCCCACCTCTTTAAAGACACCCGCAGTAGATTTTATTTTCAAATCCAGTGATTCTGCAGTAAAGAAAAGACACTCTATTGTGAAAAGTTATAAACAAGAAAACAATCAAGAATACTTAAAGAATTAATCCATCTCGGCACAGCATGTTTGATGTAAAATCACTTTTATACAAGATACCTCTGCATCTTGGATATTCAAAATCGGGTAAAATATAAAAAAGTCTCTACAACATGCTTAACTGAATTACTTTTAATCTTGGTCCATTGATCTAGACAACGTAAAAATTCACAAGTCTGATGAAAGTAAATCCAGAAAAGGCAAAGCTTTACACGCAGTTAAATGGCTTTTGAGTTTTTTTTTTTTTTAAATAAAAGTATGTACCTGCAACTTTACGGGATATATTTCATATTCCTTTTTTTTTAAAAGGAGAAGTCTCGAGAAACTCTTGAGAAGCATTTTCACAAGGAATTATCGTGTTCATTAGAAAAACATCATAATACGGAAAATTATATCTTCTAAAAATTAAAGCGTGGTCATTTTCTTTGTATATTTAAAAAGGTCATTTGTCTCTTGTGTGTATTGTGTGTGCTTAGTCATGGAGGAAAACCATGTGATAGGAAATTGATATATTACTTAAAAATCATATTCATATAATGTGGTACTTCCCTCAAAAAGGGGAAGCTACTTGACCCAAACTGATCTCTCCCGACAACGTCGATGAAAAACCCTTTACAAATTGTCTGGGATGGAATAAATTGAGCCACAACAGACAACTTTTAATTTCACCTCAAATTCATCGCGATCAGTTTAATGGCAGATAAGGCGAACAGAATCATATCCCCCTTGCGAGTTTAAGTTGTTTACTATTCTTCCCATCATACCCCTAATTCGTTTTAATGAAAAACGCGGTACTTATTCACAAAAAACTATGATGTTTCTACTGGACAAACTACACTTACACTTATTCAATGTATATTACCGATTCACGTGTAAATAGACTCATAGTGTTACAAATATCCGAGTAGGGGTAAAAAATATACACCTCCTTATTGTGCAATCTGGATATAATACAATTAATGTTAGTGATCGATCTCAATATTTTGTTTCCTCAGCAAATACATGACTTGTGATTGAAGTGCACAATCAATATCTCGACGCCTTTGTGTCTCACTGATCATAAATAACATTGTTTTCCATCAGATATGGACATAATCCGTTCCAAACCTGTTAGTTTAACGATATAACTTCTATCGATGCAATTTTGAATAAAAATATTTTTGCTAACATGCATGTTTTAATCAAATCAAACATACGGGTGGCCTATAAATCTGTTGATTATAACGAACAGAAATTTTTTGAAGATGAAATGTCTATCGTACGTTTACCAAAGTCTTATTAGTGGCACCCGGGCCAGAAAACAAGAGACAAACACGAGTATTCAAACTGCTAAGGCTATCCTCAGACAATCGATCAAATGTGGCTTGATTTAGTCTGACTGTTATCGAATCTATCCATGTCTTTGAGGCGTTTAATCCAAGCTTATGCCCAAAATCAATAGTTTTCCCCAATTACACATTTATTCTCTATCAATAATAAATATTAATTGAACATTCCTTTGGTTTGTTTAGATAATACAGCAATACACGATGTCTAACGTAGCATAATTAATACACATACATATACACATAATAATTAAATGCATGCAGAAAACAAACATGCACGTGTTCTAGGGGTGAAAAGAGGGTTAATTAATACAAAATATAATAATAATAATAAATCGACATTGAAGGTCAAAGGAGAAAATAAGATTATTGATTTCGATATTCAAACATCTTAATATTATGTCCATCTGATCCCTGTTAGTTTCTTTTATTTACATAGCAACTATCATTATTTATTTAAACACTGATCTTATTAGCCAGCTGGGCTGTTATCTGTTGGGTGTTCCCTGTTTGGCCTACATCTTGTGTACTGAAACATCAAGGACAGGATGGTCGTACATGTAACACATTCAAAATAAATTAACGAACTCAGAACCATCATGACTGACCAAATCGGCAACAACTTATAATCATGTCATCATGCTGTAACCATGTATCATAATAAAAATAAGTAATTTTTACAACATAATCGATTTTCACATTCTTTGCAACAGGTGTCGAGACATTTGTCGTTTGCAACTGCATCAGTATAGATTATTTTCACATAATACTATCAACTGTTGCATAAAAAAATAAACAGCTCAGCTTACAAGTAGAACATCATACCCACTGTGCTGATAAACCTGTTGGTTTTATGATAAAACAATCGCATAAGGTCAAGACGAACTGCTGAAAACATAAGCGACGTGTTCAATATTTTTGTGAATGAAATCGACAAATAAATTAAAATTCTTACCCATCATCCGCATGCCTTTCCATTATAAAGCCTGCATTTGTTCGTCCTGTTACTATAACAACACTATTGATAATAATTTATGACCGCTATACCTGATATTTGTATTTTGCTATAAAGATGGCGATAACACTAAAAGAACGTCTGTCACATAAGATTTAGGAATCGCTAATTGTTGATTCATGTAATAATGCTCGCATCATTTACCCAATATTCGATTTTGCATCGTTTATCTTGCTGAATCCACGTTATCTGTCAGTAAACGTGCTTCCGGTTTATTTCAGATAAGAAAACAAAATGTTTTTGAAATAAACAAAAATATTTGACCCAAGCAATTATCTCCAGTCACGAATTATTACAGCACACATATAACTATCGAGAATGGATTTTTATAATCGGAATGCCTTAGATAATATCCTACTGTTCAACGTATCGACAAGACTCCGAACAGCCCCCATGAATAAGCTGGGTTTCATATTTCCAACCTCTGACACGTGCTACATCTCATAAATCATCGGATCTCATCAAATCTAAGGTCAAATAAAACAAATACTTTGTACCATACGTGGATTGGTAATAGGAATTAACAGATTTCAAAACAAAATCATATAAAGTTATTGAATTTTTTTCTTTTTTAATCAAAAAATGAAATCATCATCATGGTTATCCACCGTTCATTGGCTGTAAAACTGGGAAACTTTATTTAAAAACAATTTATGATAGATTTTAATAAAAACTATAAATAAGAAATCGGCTGCCATCTTTTTCCGACATTCACTCCGTTTGCTTTTTAAGTTCTGTTCGGCAGCAGTAAAATGTTTTGGTCCCAGTGCTATGGAATATGTGTCCAGGAGAAAATCATGTTTGCAACGTGCTGTTTGGAGGCAGTAATACGTTTTCGCCTTACTATGGAATACGTGTCGGGGAGATGTTTTGGGGCAGTATGCTTTAGGTGTATGCTCTATTCACGTTTTCCGTTTATGGAATAGGTGTTGGGGATATAGTAATCTGTTTTCTACGCGCTGTTTGGGGTCAGTAAACGTTTTCCCCGAGCTTTAGGTTTATTGATCTACTGTCTAAGGTTATAAAATATGTGTTGGAAAGATAGTCATCCGGTTTCCTTTTTGTGTTCAATAACATCTAAACAACTTACTTTTTCGAAATTGAAAAAATGGATATAACGGTTAATTGATTAATTTCTGTTTAACGTCCAGCGGGCAATATATCGGTCATATTCATGGAACAAGTAAACAAACAATAAATAGTCTTGATCAGGTGACCCATAGGGAGGGATTTTTAGCCTGTCAATGGAAAATAGCGGGTAAATGTCAAAGAGATCGTACTCTATTCCCACAAGAAACAAAGGAAACCGTTTAGTCTAGAGTCCCTACAAGGCCTTCAAAAGGGTGGAATCCCACTCCTTGTGACAAGCTCTAGATCGTCTCAAACAAATAAAACGTGTTAAGGTCAAATTATAAGCAAATCTTTGCCTCAGTGGTATACCAATAAATACAAAAATCAATGTGAAAAACAAAAACCAATGACCCCAACTCCTGACAAGCACCTGATACGTGTGGTGGGGTTTAACATGTTTTGCTAGTTCGAAACCCTCCCTCACACTGAAACCTGTTAAACATATAAGTAAATAATAGGCGGATGAAGATAAATATAAAAGAGCTGTATACCTGATGTAGGTCAATCCAAAAAAAGGAATTGTGCACAAAAGCATTTTTAGTATATTTCGAGAAAATTGCAAATGATGAATGGGTTGCTGCATTTCTGGCACTGATTCCATATGCTTCCCTTTTTCTAACTGTATGGATTCAGTTAACCAAAGAATCAGGTTATTTATAGCAGTTGTATAAAATACTTCGGTTTTTTGAGACCGTTCCCTCACTTCTCTGGTGCAGTGGTGAGACGCTAACTATGACCGTGATCAATTCCTTTTTTTGCATCTTCATCGTAAAAAAGACAAAATTTATTCGTCTTCGAATTTTGCCACTACCTAAAACAAAGACTGCAGCGTCAAAAACTTAAGAAATTCTCCAACTCGCTTCAAGAGCTCGTACAACGAAAAGGATGGCTCTTTTCTATAACTGCTTCTCACTGTAAAGAAGACATCGCAAGCTTTCCAAAGGTACCATACTTTCTTCTATGTGCGTCGTTTACGTTTTTGTTTTTCGAGGAATGTGAGAAACAATGGTCATGGTCATATGTACGCGGATGGCCCCTGTGCTGTAGCGTTTTTTTGTTTTTTTTTTTTTTGGTTACGAATATCTCGCGTAAGAATTGCTGACTCTCAAATACACAGTCATGCAAAAAATGAATATTTTTCTTTTTATATTATAAGGATTTAGGTGTTAATGGTGAGAAATCAATTTTTTGTGTACTACTGTAAACAGCAGTTTATGCAGAAATAAAAAAAGACTATTATTTTGAATGTCTCTTCTGCAGTATGGTTTTAATAAATGGGTTGGTTTAACTCCCAGAATTTTGTGGCATGTTATCCCACTTATATATAACACATTACACATCGTTTTAACATAACTTTATACATTTTCCAACAATTTTCCGTTGCAGCATACATTAAAATTCATAATCATTGAACAGCATCATCAAATTATCAGTTCTTGTTATATCATGACCGGTAATATTATACCATGAATCACTTAATCGTCAAATTCGATGACAACTACTAAATGGAACACTTTTCGAGGCTTTTTCGTCTTTTCAGTGCTTTAGAATTTTAACAAATGCAGCAAACTTCTGTAAAACATTGTTAGATAAATTTCATGTCAGACAAGTCTGAAATGTATTAAGTGGAAAACACACGAACATCTAAACAACATAACCAAATTAAATCCAAAAAGGACAAAAGGGAATGTTGTTATTTGTCTGATGTGCAAGGATGTTTTCTAGAACATGCTTAGTTTCAATTTACTGCGGAATAAACTATGATCTTCTTAATGTTAATTCAGCTACTTCATAAATGTGATAATGTGCAAATTTTACGATAACAGATCAGGCTGGAGCAAATTAATGATCAAAAATAGCTCTAAAATAATTAATTTATGATATGTTAATATTATGAGATTCTTAGATGCCGTAAATTAAGTGCTGGGCGTTAAAGTTCGGCTACCATCAAGTTTATTGTCAATTATAATGAAATGAGTTATCTTTCTTTGTTTACTACGAAAGCTTCCCCTGTCGGTATACATTAAAGAGTATCCCTTTAATATTTTTTGGTACGAAAGTAAGCATTAACTTTCCAAACTTGTTTACTCTCAAGTAGTGGAGCGAAGGATAGAAAAGTGCTTCATTTAACTGATTATTCAAGGTTTAAAGATTTAAAATTACATAGGGAGTCTATAGATCGTTGGTGCTAACAGGATTGTTTATTTGTTTCTAGTCTTATAACAACATATACTTAAATTTATCAATAAATTATTCAGATATTATCATATGATTATTTTCTTTCCTAACACCACATTAAGCACATTAATTAACTGCTTGCAGATTATTATTAACACCTTGGCTACGATAGGACACCTTCCTAATAATAATGGGAATACCATAAAAACGAAGAGGTTTGGTTTGAATTATAAGCCAATTATTGATACTTAATTGTTACGAACAAGACTAATCATACTGTACACATAACCACAGTGATGAGACAACCAGGTAATATAACAGAATGATGAGGCCAAAGGAATGCCAGTGAAAAAAATAGAATGCAGACCATCATCACAACAAGAGAATGCGTGATGTACAAGAAATTTGCTAAGGAGAGATTTAGTATTAGTCTTTCCCGGAACACATGGTTGCCTGCTTTCTATTTTAGAAAGGCAAACATTAAGGGAGACAGGTTAAAACGGATTATAGATACTATACACACTTACACTGAACAGTGCGTAAAAGTGTTCTTAATTTCTTAAATGGTCTCATAAGTTGTGATCGAGGGTTTGGTTAATAACTGTTGACACCTCAAGGAGTATCTGAAAATAAAATGGTACCCTAACCTCACCCCAACTGTTTAGTATATTGCGGTAAAAATTTACAGTATTGAATTCCAGGGAAAATAAAATTGAGTGTACAATATTAAAACTATTGATATAAAGAATTCGAAGATACCAAAGTGACAGACAGAAATCGTTAATTCGGAAGAGAGACAAGACCATGACCAACATAATGAAACGAAAGACAAACAAAGTACACACAACGCTGAGAACTAAAGCTAGAGTCACACGAACTCTACAAAAATTTGCCGAGTCCAGGTGCTCCAGTAGGGTAAGCAACTCCTGGTCCACTAGTGCCATCGTTGTGTTACGCAGTAGAAAAAGGCGGTATTTTGTCATAATCTATGTTTGTAACAATCGGTATAAGTAACAACAGTGGGAATATATCCATTTCATTTGTGAAATGGATATTTTGTACCGGTCAATCAAATCATGAATGCGAGCGAAAATATTCACCGAGTACGCAGGTGCGACTGGAATGTTGCTACACATGAACTGAGTTTTCAATGGGAAAATCAAAGTCATCTCACTTGTCGCATAGTTTTGTTCTTAACCTGCTCTTACTGAAAATTTCTAGAAGTAAGTCAAGGTATGAAGCAGACTTTCTGATTCTTTAGTCAATTTTGACTATACACTGGCTTTCTGAGTAACAAGACGGGTGCAACTATTGGAGCCGGAGTTACTTACCATTCCGGAGCACCTGATCTAACCATTGTTTTTGTAGAGTTCGTGTAACTCCAGCTATAGTTTCAGTGTAGTTTTGTGTGTTATATATTTGTCTTTCGTGTCATTTTGTTGGTCATGGTCTTATCTGTCTTCTGACTGAACGATTTCTATCTGCCCCTTTGGAAACTTCGAATTTGTTTTAGTATCTTTGATTTCAAGTTCAATGGGATAGATTCAGTCAACAAAGTTACCAAATTTAGAATAATTCAATGAAAGAACATTATCTATGTAGCGGAACGTGAAACCAATTTACTGAGCCAACTTTTCTCTTTTCTCTGTAGAAGGTTCTGTATGATAGATTTATTGATGCTTAACGTTCACAGGGCAATATTTAAGCCAAATTCAGGACGGGAACAAGTTAACAAATAAAATATATGTAGCCTGAACAGGGGACCGGTAATGGAGGGACTTTTAGACTGACTGGATAGGGGGAGCATTTAGCCTTGTAACTGGACACTCAAAATGAACTGTTACAAGGTTCTTAAAGTGGTATTTCCTTAACGCTCGGCGTCTTAACGTCACCCTTTGGACGTATTGTGAACCAGGGACTGTAGTGTTTTCAGGACGAATATGTCTAGTAAATATTCTTTTCCCGGCGCAACCTTTTTGAAGGGGAGTTGCAGTATATATACAACCCGCTCGAACTAACGCACAACCGTTTAGCATGGTTCTACCCGCATGCGGCGGGGAAACCGATCGGCCTGTTTCAATAGCCCGGCCGCCCTCGGAGATGGTTCTGTAAGAAGTCTTAAAACGAATAAAGGAATAAATCGGCGAGAATGGGTCCCCATTGGAATACCCGACAGTGTTCAAATACGCGTCCGGTGACAACAACAAATCTAGTATTCTGGAAATGTCATTTTCAGAGCAATATTTATAAATTTTGAATGGGGAATATTGGTATACAGGGTTTGAGAATTCAAATGTTTTGATATTATTGCATGAGGAAGGGACCTTGGTTTGATGCATTTTACAGATCTTTGGATTTTTTTAGAATCCACATTTCATTCACGTCACCTCTACAATGGCTTGTTTCACAATAACTCTGAGCCCCTTTTTTCCTGCTGATAACTGTCAGCAACTTGGTAAGAGGTTTTGTGGAGAATTTGGCAGACCCAGCAATGTAACGTTGCTTGTAAGGACACTTATGTAGCTTTGAAATCCAGTGAAGGAAGATCAAATTCTTCCTGTTTTGATGAAGAAAAAAACTGATCGGTGACTGTCAATGATTTCTTCTTTGGTAACTGTCGTAGGGGTATATGTTTGGTTTAGTTCCTCTATCAAGCATTCTATGAATGTTATTTACAAACAAAAACAACGCTGTTACCGGGCTTTGTCAAAGGGGACGCTAACATATTTATCATGTAGTTCAGAGATATGTCTGGCATCACTTGGATCTTTAAAGACCAATTTAGCATATACATTCATAGACTTTAACTTCATTCTTGTTAATTCGTATTTGTATTAACGACAACAAAGCCTTAAAATAAATATAAAATAATCTGCGAAAGTTGGTTTAATTTCAATTTAACGGTTAAGCAGGGGTGGGTGATTAGAAATTGAACCCCTCTTTTTTCACCGTTTTTTACAGCTCAAAATTCAGCTAAATTTAAAATATTGATTTTCTGGAAAAATAAAACAGGAGTTGCAACACTATATTTCATAATAAAAAATCTGTGAAAGTTTGTTTTAAATTTGAGTAGTTGTGGATTAGAAAATATGATTGATTGATTGATTGAATGGTGCTTAACGTCCAGTGGCAAGTATTTCATGCATATTCAGGACGAGAGCATA
>JAULBM010014503.1:0-11562 GCA_032357055.1 Geukensia granosissima | reverse complement strand
GGTTGAAATTGGGTCAGTAGTTTCAGAGAAGAAGATTTTTAAAATTTCATCCCCCCTTTTTTCTATTTTTAGCCTGGAGGCCATCTTGCTCGAAAGTCTGGGTCATCAGACACAATTTTGGAAGAGGACCACCTAAGGACCATTCCATCAATTTGGTCAAATTTGACCAGGTCGTTTCAGAGGAGACGATTAAAATATGAAATGTTGACGGACGACGGACGGACGGACGGGCGGACGACGGACGCAAAGTGATGAGAAAAGCTCACATGGCCTTTTAGGCCAGGTGAGCTAAAATTCAGTACAAAACTTAATTAAAACAGACTAAAATCAAAAGATAATCTTATGCAGATGGTTTTTAAAGAATGTTTTAGGTCATTTTCTCACACAACCGTTCCAGGTTATTGTACGTTTCATGAATTGAGTCTCTCACTTTTTACTAATTTTGGAAAATTTCATTGAAGGAATCTTGACAAATTATATATAATACACAGGATTTGTGAATTTTGTAAAATGAAAAATAGTATTTTGATATTTTGTATATCTAAAGGTATATGTTTTAATAATGTTTATACGTTATTTCAGTAAAAATAAGCTTAGTGGTACCAGGGATATTGTCGGAACTTTAACTTTTCAAAAAAATCAACAATTTTTACATGAGCACAGGACAAACACTTCCACCTGGAATATTTTAACCCCAGATTAGATTGCCGGTAGGATAGTTAAATTTCTTTCTAAATTTCCCTTTCAGATTTTGTGATTCCTTTAAGAGAGAATTAACAAAACGTGAGAGACTCAGTTCATGAAACGTACATTAGTCCTCTCATACATGTTTAACCCCGGTACATACTTATGTGATTGTCCCAAGACTAGAACCGGTGATCCAGTGGCTATGTCGTTGTTTTTATGTTTTTATGTATAAGTGTTACTTTTTTCCATTGTATACTTATTTGCCATATACCGAGTTGTTATACATTTGAATTTCGCCACATTTTATTTTTGTGCCTTTTACAGCTTGTCATAGGGTCAATTGATGAAGGCATTCGGGCAATCTGTAGATATCTGTAATTTATACGTTTTAGGTTGTTGTCTCATGGTTCATCACACCACATCTTCCTTTTCTATATCCATGGTTACAAACCAGTTACATATATTGAAGGTTGCTTATTTTAGAAAATGGCACGAAAGGACGAGTTTTGAAGCCAAATGTATACTTTACCCTTCTATATTTCCTATTTATGTATAGGAATCTTCGGCCCGTGAATAATAAAGACGAAACTAGAGGCTCCTAGGAACCTGTAATCGCTCACCTGTCTCAAACAGCCTTGTATTTAAACTTAGTACAGATACCCTAAGAAACAATCATACAAAGTTGCATCTAAATCCATTCAGTAGTTTCAGAGGAGAAGATTTTTCAAACTAACTTTAAAATTAGCTAAAAAACGTCTTAAAAGGGCCATAACTCCTACAAGAGATAAGGGATTTCCATAAAAATTTCACCACTGATAGATTTCATTATGTTGAACAATTTTACCCTGCCAGAATTTGGCTAAAATTTTCGGTTTTTGAGATATGTGCGAAAATCTATGATCAGACCCCTATGTTCTATTTTTAAATAACAGCAGCCATGTTTTTCAACGGATCAAAAATCTAAGCATAAACTTTGTGCAGAATACCCATAGGAACAATCATACAAAGTTTCATCTAAATCCATTCAGTAGTTTCAGAGGAGAATATTTTTTAAATTTTAACTTCAAAAGTAGCTAAAAAAGTCTAAAAAGTAGGTGAAGGTTTATGTCGCTACAAAGGCTTAATTTTATGTCCCTACACATCACTTTTTTTTCCAGTGGCAGTCAAATACCGTTGCGCTGTTGTGTCCCATCCCATCCCCTTTTTCGATTTTGATAATTGTTGAACTTGTTCTCGTCCAGAATATGCATGAAATATTTGCCACTGGACGTTAAGCAACCAATAATCAATCAATCAGAATACCCTAAGGAACAATTATACAAAGTTTCATCTAAATCCATTTAGCAGTTTCGGAGGTGAAGATATTTAAAACTTTAACTTCAAAACTATCAAAAAAGTCTTAAAGGGCCTTACTCCTATAAGAGAAAAGGGATTTCCACAAAAATTTCACCACAGATAGATTTCATCATGCTAAACACTTTTGCCCTTTGTCAATATTTGGCTAAAGTTTACGGTTTTTTGAGATATATGCGAACATTTATGGTCAGACCCTTTGTTCTATTTTTAGTATAAACGGCAGCCATGTTTTCAACGAATCAAAAATCGAAGCATAAAATTTGTGCAGAATACCCTACTGGGCACCGGAGCGGTCTCCAGGGCTCGACCCACAGATTTGACCCAAAGCGAATCCCAGGTGGCGGATAGGGGAGGCCCTATCGTTGGCGGGTTGCCAGGTTATAATACAGAAAGCCTGGGCGTGGACCATAGTGGGTGACGTATTTGGAGAGTGTCACGCTCCTTGCACGTAAAAGACCCCTTTTGTAGTTTTCGAAAAAGTGTAGGTTTATGTCGCTACAAAGGCTTAATTTTATGTCCCTACACATCACTCCTTTTTTCCAGTGGCAGTCAAATACCGTTGCCCTGTTGTGTCCAATCCCATCCCCTTTTTCGATTTTGATAATTGTTGAACTTGTTCTCGTCCGAATATGCATGAAATATTTGCCACTGGACGTTAAGCAACCAACAATCAATCAATCAGAATACCCTAAGGAACAATTATACAAAGTTTCATCTAAATCCATTCAGTAGTTTCACAGAGGAGAAGATTTTTTTTCTAAAAGTTAACGACGACGACGACGGACGTCGACGGACGCCAAGTGAAGACAATAGCTCACATGGAAATGCACCAAATCTACTAAACGAATTTGAACAAGTTTAAAGATCCTGATGCCTTCAAACGCTTTCACAATGAGTGGGTCAATGTATGTGATGTTAAGAAATATAAGTATTTTCCCCTATGGCTTTTCCCTATGGCTTTACACGATACTAGAAAACCGTCTTTCAGAAATGAAAATAACTACATATACAGCCAATGCTTGGAGAACCGATTGTTCTAAATGAACCTATTGCAGCCTATCACCTATACGTATCAGTGTTTTAACGACTTTCAAAAGGATACGTGTCACTCGACCCGCAACTAGTTGTTTAGTGCTTCAGAGACCGGCCCAATGTCCGTTGTTGTCTTCTGGTTTACGTATTCCTATACCAAGAAAACTGACAGCACATGACTGAAATCTGTTGAAATTGAGATTACGCCCATGCAGCTCAAACAGTCCAACAATTAAATCTTTTTTAATATTGCAATTGTAATCACTCGTAATTGACCAGTTAGAACTTTCTTTAGTGAAGTTTGAAATTTCAGTTTATAAACAACATACCTTTCTTAGATTGGAACTCTTCGGAGAAGTGTTTGACCAATGATTGCAGTGGATGATAATTATCATCAATCATCTGAATATTTTGTGGGAAGTGTAACAGTGTATGTTGATACATATACATATACATTTTCATGGTATGATACATGCACCCTGGATCGCCCATATTCTGCCGTACGTCTGTATATATATTGATCTGTAAATTCATAAAATTAATCAAGTTATTATCTTGATTTGTGCAGTTTTTTAAATTCCACCTTGACATATATGCACTTATTTTTGGCGAAGTATAATGCATGCAAGATTTAAAAGATAACGGCATGCAAAGGGTGCCAACATTATTGATGGAATCATAACACAATCGTACCAACACTTGACGGCTTATGGCTTTACACGATACTAGAAAACCGTCTTTCAGAAATGAAAATAAATCCAAAATGGCAGAAAAATGGCTTTGATTAGTCCCTTCAATAAAATTCTCCACCGACCGTGGAAGTCCATTTCCAATCATTTGCCTACGGTGACCGCAGCTTACGGTAATGTCAATCTCGAGGCTACACCTGAGGAGTCTAATTGAACGGTCTTCGTACACTACTAAAACATCTACCGGTTCATGATAAAGCAGCCGATAATCGTATTCCCACAGCAGGGATAGTTAAACCTTAATTTCGAAGAAATGTACATTAACTAGATATAAAATAATCAACTGTTATAGAAGTGTAAGTGTCGTATTCACATTTCTTTCGGGGCCTTTATAAGCTTCCGTATGGACTCTGGTTCATTGTTGAAGTCGTAATGGGACCTGTAGAAGTTTAAATTTGTTTATTTGCTGTCTCATGGACAATCATGCCACATCTCCTATTTTTATATTTTTATTCACTTGAATTTTAGTGTTGCGCGATTTAGTCCCTGCGTGTATAAAACCTCATTTTTCGATTTTCTTTTTTGTCTGCATTACAAGAATATCACATTGTAAGGTGCTTATAATGACATTAATGCTGTGATTGGTTTTAATCTATTCGGCCAGGTTACAGAAATAGGACGTTCGGTTTCTTCGCCTGCAGGTAGAACCCCTGCTAAAAGGGCGTCTGATGGTTGAGAATGAGATGTATAAATTCTCGACCACCCCTTCACACAAGATAACGTGTTGTTAGGTAGTATACATGGGAATAATGACAATCTGATTAAAATTAGATCTCGCACTTGTCCCCTTTTATACGGCGTGACAAAAAAAAACTATAAAAGATTTAATTTTACTCAGATTGGTACAATGACGGAGGACACATAAATTCATTCGTACTTTTTTATTTTTTATTATAACTATTTCTTTTTACATTTCCCCTAATTTGCCGAAATTCAGCTTCTATTATCTCCTATCTGACAGGACGACATTGAAATTAAATAAACATAAATATTAAAATTTATTTCCTATTATTAAATCAAGTGCATCTGCCGGTTTAATTGTTTCTATATATAAGCAGAAGTGATATCGAGTGGTTCAAAGTAGAAGATTGTAATTAATTTGTCAAAATAAATATTAAGATAATGATTCTATCTTGCAGTATCGCACGAGAACACAAATGTGACCATTAAAATTTGAAATAAAAACGGAACTTTATCATTGCTGACAATTTGGTGGTCTGTTTTATTTACACATTGCAGGAAGATCTGAACTCACCCATAGCAGGGCTTCCAATACATTGTAATTGTCTTTTGGAAATTTACTACTTCTTCAACACTAAAGTCATTTTTATCTTTTTTTATCTACACGCATCAAGGGCGCAATCCGAGGCAAATTTCGCAGAGAGTTGAGAGGTACTAAAAAATGATAACAATACTACTACTAACACTAAATAATAATAATAATAATAGTAAAAATAATAATAATATAATAAAGAATAAAATGGAATGTTTAATGATTTACTGGATTTTCAATTGCATGTCATTGATTTTGGCATATTTTGTCAAACTTGTATATATTTTCGATGTCTGAATTGGAATTAAATATTTTCCATATTTCGCCAGTTGCGCCTTTTTTTTGCTTTGGTCCAATCGGGTTAATTTTTTTTTATAAAATCGTAATCGTAACAGGGTTACTGTTTAAAATATTGAAGGAGAATGAGCTATTGACCAATTTAGGGTCCACGAGATGATGAATATAATTGTATCGCAAATTTACAGTAATGACATAATCGTCGTGGAGAACATAAAATTACAGTTTTAAAGGAAATACACTTACATGTATATTATAATAAATATGTCAATACCTTGCTTGGTGTGGCTGGCTAACGATCAAACACGATAATAATCATAATGCTCGGGCGTAGGAGCCGGGGGCACGGGGGCAAAACTATGTTTTTGACTCCTCCTACATATTGTAAAGTAATTTTCTCTTTCTTTTTCCTTTTTTTTTGTTTTCCATATTTAAAGTCTTGAAAGAAACGTAAGTACCATTCGGAAGTTTGCTGATGACTTGAAATTGATACAGAAGTACTAGCAAAAATCATCTATGTTTATTTAAAAGAAATAATATGGAATATATGCCACAAAGACAAAATCCAGATCTTTTTTTCATTTTGCACTGTATTATTTCTTGTTAAGCTGTTGCCTGCGTTCACTAGATTCCCGTGGGGAACGGGCACGAAACACGTTCTTAAAAATAGTGCTTTGCAGGGATTTCTCTCTTATCAAATAAATTGTTGACAAAATATAAAATCAACGATTATAAATGCATAAATTTCACTGCGTACTGGATTCATATATGAGCTTTTATATGTTTATGATAAAACGATTATGATACGGCAAGATTCATACCATACCCAATATTAACACTCAACCTCCATATTAGCGTCCTCGTGCTTATTTGGATGACATGATATGGAGTATGATATGAAAATTGCCATATAATAACCTTTTATTATCGTACTTTGTTCGACTTTAATATGCAGATCTTCGAAGTAACCAGTGTCTGAAGTCAAAAGGTAAGCACAAGCCTGGGGTAACCCCCGGGGTAACCTTTCGTTTACTACCACACACGAGACACCAGGCAACTGTGCTTGAAGTCTTGTATTTATTGTTGGATGACGTTTAAGTATACACATATACGGCAATAAAATTACCAACCACTTAACAAAAAGTTTGAAAAAAATTCCAACCAAATACTATGATTATGAAATACTTTACCGGAATCATATATCAAAACGCTCAAAAATATATCCTTTGCAATGTTAATAACGAAAACAATCGACCCGATATAAACGCATATCATTAAGGAAGACCCCTATCACCGGGGATTCATTTTTGAATGTAAAAATGTACAAACGAAAAAATTGCTTAATAAATAACAAATTGTAAATTTTTCAATTGCAAAAATTTCTTATCCTACTAATCATGCTAAATACAGATAATTAAATATTCTTACCTTTTGTTACGAACAAATACTTGAATTTGGAATTTCATTCTTTCCTCATAAAAGCCAGAAGCTGAATAAATATTAACCAATCGGAGCTTCCAGTAGGCGTGGTTTTGAAATCCTAGCTACGGAAGCTGTTTTTCGTCGCTTCAACCAGAGGCGTGGAAATTTGTTGACCCTTCTGATCTTATATACTGACAACATTGTAGTGTTTGTTATGTAAGTTGATGGTGCTAGAAAAAGAATGTCAAATATTTTGTCTCCGTGTGAATGTAACTGTCAATGTAGATCTTTCAAATAATCCATTAATATTTGCTGGTAAATCTAAATAACACATCAAAAATATTATTCCACACGAATAGCGGGTCGGATTTTTTTCATGTATTGTTAATGTTAGAAAGTTTCTTTGGAAAATTTATCTTTTAACAATTGCCAGACAGTGGGGTAGTATATTTTTTAATCCGGATGCTGGCCGGATTATTTTTGGACAAAAATCAGGATCAGAAAATCTTTTTTTCTAAAAAAAAAATCCCAACCCCCTCCTAGAAAATCAAATGGTTCGTGCCTTAATCTTAGCATATTTATTCTTTTATTCCTTTTTTAATTTTTGGTGCTCGGCTTCTAGTGCAGAACGTTTTGGGTTTGAATACCGCTTTTAACATTTACCCCATATAAGCCACCAAGTTTTGTGTATATTTGTATTTGCTCTACCCGTCAGGGTTTAATTTGCAATTTGCAATAAAGTATTTATATTTTTATTTCATATTTGCTGTCTCTCTGCCAAGTGCACAGCGTTTTGGAGAAAGAGTCAAGACTGGTCGGCCTAGAGGACAGAATATTATGTCATAGTGGGATGGCATGCTTTCCTGTGAATTGTTGCCTTCGTGTGTTGGCACGTTGAAACATTGGCTCTGCGTGGCGGTCTAGTACAAAGCCGAGACAACTCAATCATATGCTTTTGTCCTGGATATGCCAGAAATATTTGTCACTGGACGACGTTTCAATCCATATTGCTGCAAAGCAATATGCGGGGTTTTGTCGGTGCCATTTTCAGCCTGTGTCCGTTTGGATGAATCAATATATACGTTATCGGTTTTAGTTTTATTTTTGTAGAAATTGACAATGACATTTTAGTCTATGAATGGCTATTCTATTTCAATCGAGCCAGAGTCACAATCACAGGTTACTATATACACTGAATGATTTTCAGAGGGTAAGTTTAGATTGGTAACTTCAATAAAAGAGACAAGTGCATATAGTCAATATGCATTTTCGTCACATTGTGGTACGCTATTTATTTGCAGTCCTAGTATTGACGTGGATATGTGTCAGTATACAAAACTAAGTACCCATACAGAAAAAGGAGATGCGGTATGATTGTCCATGAGACAGCCAAAATGTGTAGACTTCAACAGGTTGTACTAAGGTCTTCAATAATGGACACATGTCCAACTGATGATATTCAAATATGCCAACTATCGGACACATAAGGCAACAACCATTTTCTTATCGGGGGGGGGGGGGGGGGGCGGGGATATAAAAAAAAAAAAATATTTTAATGGCCTAGCTGACAGAAAAAAAATTTAGACTTTGCATTGTAGTTGAAAAAAATTATGCTGTCATCTGCTAGAAAAAACTAGATGTTCGAAACACCTATTGATCTAGGATTGGGGTGCGTGGATTGGAAAAGAAAAAAAACGTGTTATCTCGCAAATGTCATTGTAGGAAAAAAAATTTTGCTTTCCTTCTCACAAGAAAAAAAATATTTTGTCGGGGGAAAGTTTTTGAAAAAAATTTTATGAACACCATGAAAATCCCAGCCCCCCCCCCCCGATAAGAAAATGGTTGTTGCCTAAGTAAACAATGCAAAACAAGTAACACTTAAAAAAGAAAACAACGACATACACTGGATTACAGGTTCATGACTTAAGACAGGCACATAAAATATGTGGCGGGGTTCAATATCCCTTTTTTGCACTCCGGGGCGAACGGCCAAATGATTTTTAAATAATATCCGACAGTTTACATTGCGACAGATGCTTAAAATATTCTGTCTACTCTTTAAGGTTAAAAATCATAATTTCCCAATTACTTATACTATTTTCAATGACCTTAATAATTCCAAATGTGTGAAGTCGCTATTTCCGAAATTGACTACTGTATACTTATGTCCAAGTGACCACTTAATGTCATAAATTTAGAAAGATGCAACCGCAATACAATAACATTTGTTGAATGTAGCTTAGAACTGATCGCTATAATTTGAAGGGGGTAACCGTTTTGTGTGCGGGTAGGGAGAGAGGGGTTAAAAACGACTCGTTTAGTGCACCAGAAAGCGTCATCCCAAATCAGGGATTTTGAGTCTATTACTTTATAATGATATATTCAAATGTATTTAGTATATACGAAATAATAATATACGTTTTGCCATGGTTACTGTAATTAATTATTGGCAGATCGTTGAGCAACGTCCCTCGGTGCCCTTTGCCGTTGAGTTATTCCAGCAACAGGACCAAATATTCCTTTTCAAATCCTCACCACTACTTTCATCCTTATATTTGCTGGAAGATATCTTCTATGGGGATACGCCTTAGTGGTATGATTTATCAAATTAATTCAAATCATTATTTGTTGTTAAACGTCCAATGGCAAATATTTCATGCATTTCAGGGCGGAAACAATTGTTGATGTCGTCGGGACGGGAATATCTTGTCACATAATGCCAAATTTGAACGGTTTTGGCAGGGCGGAAATAAAACCTTTGCAACTGCCCGTTTAAAGTGCTTTTATAGAGAGCTTGAAAATTTTCTCAATATACGGCACGGGTCGACTGTTTTACGTCAACTCCGCATGACGTCGGTTGAGGATTTATACATCCCGCCAAACCGACGGACTCCTCTTTGGAAAGGGTTTTACCTCCTGGTTGGGAAACCGAGCACCCGATTTCCTAACCCGGCTGCTCTCTGGGTGGCTGAGTATTTATATAACCCACCCAACCAACGGACGTCCTAGTTTAGAGGTTTTACCTGCAGGCGGAGAAACCGAACGGCCGATTTCTAAACCCCAGCCGCCCTCAAGACCATCAGGACCAGTTGAATTGAATTGCAGTTATCATTATTGTATATATTTTTAAATTGTATTGTTGATATTTATTATTTTTAGTTAACAGTTAAGGTAACTACCCCCACGTCGGTCGTTATTTCTTGTAATATAATAGTTAGAGGGTTTGGACTAATTCCAATGATTTGTTGATGCGCTTTGTAAGAATGACAAATTTTGTTTGGCTTACTACATATATTATAAGCAAACAGATAACATTTAATTATCACCTTAATTATGATTGCATATGTTAAGATAAGCTTTTATATCTCTTTCAAACTTTAGTTTTGTCGAAGAACTGGCTTTTTATATTCTTTTCCTGCAAATCTCCATTGATATTGTTTCATCGAAATTGAACAGAATCTGAAGCCTTTATTAGTAAAAAAGAGTGAACATTTGACCTTATCCCTTTTTACTGTCTTATTTTTTGCTTCAAAATGCATGTTCACAACAGATGTAAACTTTATGGTAGCACAAAAAATGTGTATTTTTTTTCTTTGTCACGAATATATACTTATATATGTATGATATAGACCTTTTTAACTATTATTTGTACTCGATGTTGCTAGATATTTTTGCTCAGTATATATAGGATAGTGTGTACAGAAATGATGAATATATAAAATTTTAAAGAACGATGGCTCTTACCATTGTTCCTTGTACTTTTATACCAAAATCACACATTTATTGTTAAAAATTTAGATTTTACAACATAGTCTTGAAAATAACTCTCAAAACTGCACGACCAGGCCACCGGGTGATTTCATGACTGACAAAACAAACACGTCCCCCTATCTGACCAATGAAGCCATCATTGTTATTACAAGACAGTGGTTTATGTCTGTTTCTTTTATCAGCCGTCATGCACTTCTACAAGTTAACATAAATAATCCAGTTTAATTGCTCCTGTGACAGTTATGTGTCCGTGGCGATAAGCAACGATAACTTTCTATTTGTAATTTTAATTAGATGTAAATTAGATTTCAATGAAGATGATCCAGGTGAAAATTTTTAAAACCAGAGGCTCCGAGGGGCCGGGTCTGTATTTGCTCATATGGTATGCAGTTGCCAGGACAAAGTTGACATTGAAGTCTATCGATTTAACTCTAGTTCTAATAGACCAAGTCGTTTTAAACCAGAATATGTTTATGAAAATCCACTACAGTTCTTTAAAAAATAAAGTTTGGGTTGGTCGGTCATCTTTGTTTTTTAGTTGGGACCATCAGAGTTAATTTTGAAACGGGCCAATTTAGGGACCAATCCACCAAAGCTTGGTTTCAAGTGAACAACTAGTTTCAGGCGAGTTTATTTCTAATAAATTTCCCAAAAGATCTTTATGTTAACGTAAATTCCGGCAAGGCAGCCATCTTGGTCCACAGGTGGGGTAATCGCATACAATTCTGAAAGGCACATACCTAGTGACCATTCCACCAAAGTTTGATTCCAGTTGAGCAAATGGTTCCACCCGAGAAGATTTTTAATGAATTCCCCATATGATGCTATGTTAAACTGAGTTCGACTGCAGCAATGTTCAATCATCTGATACAATATATTTTGAAAAGGAACCACCTAGTGATTGATTGATTGATTGTTGTTTAACGTCCAGTGGCAAATATTTCGTGCATATTCAGGACGGAAACAAGTTAGCAA
>JAULBM010014492.1:0-11563 GCA_032357055.1 Geukensia granosissima | reverse complement strand
TAAAGCCACCAATAAATCGTCCGCTAGCCTAGATGATATAATAACAGAGCAATGCGTAAAAATATAACATTGATCAGTATAGGTCAGTTTAACGTGTATCTAGGAAGGCTTTGCAATCACTCTCCGTCCGTCGCCCATTGTCCGTCGACAGTTAACAAAAATGTCATCTATACTTATTGATCTTGATCGCCTTCTATCAAAGATGGCCGCCATATCTGAACATTTTTTTACATGAGACCCTTTGGGAAAGTCTTTAAAAACTTCTGGTCTCAATGTATTTAGACAATTGCATCCAAATGGTCAAAAGGTGGGTTTCGTTCAGAATTTTATCGGATTAACCCATCCACAAACCAAGATGGTCGCTACAGCCGAACTTGATTAAAACATCTTCTTGTCTACCACTTTCTCAATTGGAACGACACTATGTTGGAATGTTCTCTGGGTAAATTCCTAATAAAATTGTATGCAATAATCGCACCTGTAAATCAAGACGGCTGCCTCGTTAAAACTTAGTTTAACATAGGACCCTAAGGGATATCAATTTAAAAAGCTTGTTTGGAACGCTTGCTCAAAACCAAATTTTGATGGAATGGTCACTAGGTCACACCTGCAATCAAAAATGGCAGGCTAACCCAAACTTAGTTTATTTATTTGTTTCTTTTAACAAATCTATTTGTCTAAAACGGATTGGTCTGTTGGAGCCAAAGTTTCATTGTCAACTATGTTTTGGAAACAATTATACCATATGAACGATTACAGGCTCCTAGAAACCTCTGGTTGCTGTTTTTATAATTTTACCACTTTATTTACTCTTGCTTTCTCTAATTTATAAATTGCTATCAATTAACGTTTAAAAACCTGGGTAATTAAACAACATACAATCGTTCAATAAAACATGTAATATTCCTAGAAGTTTTTTTCAGTTTGTTAATATGCACTTGTATAAAGCCTTTTATCTTATATAAAGGACACAAAATAAATTCATTAATGGACAACAGAGAGTCAGTTTAGTCTTTTTGTACTTGCACTTATGATTATGATTCCAAACCCTGACTTAATTTTCTACAAAAGATCTTTTGATCTTCCTGAAATAAAATCAAAAGTAATGTATTATATTGAGGAATGATTAACCAATTGAGGTAACAATCATGCACAATGATAGCAATGTGACAAAACTGTCTAAGCGAAATACAAAATAGCTGAAAATGGTAGATTTTCAGTGAGATTTAGCTATATTTCCAATTAGAAAACATCGAACAGATGAAAAAAACAACAAATTATTTTAATACCATTTGAAGGATGTCCAATGCCATCTTTTCACAAAACATGAAGTTGTTTCTTGCGTGTGAATATATTTTCCACATCAAAATATGCTCTAAAATCGGTCAAAATTAGCAAAATGACACATTTAATCATTTTTGATGACAATATTGCAAATAAAATGTACAGGTATCGGGTAAAAAGTAGTTATTTTCTACAAACTGGTAGTTTCCACCGAAATTCACTTAATAAAATGTGCAATCAATAATTTAGTTTTTGGCAGATTTTAAGGCCAAAAATTGACCTTAATGGTCTTACTGCGTTGCCCATGACCGAAGCTACTTCTAATATAATGAACCGTTTCAGAAATGCAACGCAATTTTTGGAATGTCATAGTCACGATTGATTTTCCTTAGTAAAGACGTCATTTACGAGGACGCTGATACATCATTTTCGTAGGAGTATGTCGCCAGAATGTACATGACTGTCAAGTCCATGCGCTATGTATTTCGTTTGACAAAATAGGAAAAGGTATGATTATTCATTTCAATATAAGAGAACAGGATATGATAATTCCTTAGCTTCCGTAAATAGAGCTTGGTATCAATCCATTTAATTATAAGAACGGCTTGTCGATTTTCAACATTAAGATTTAATAAGATCATTTTGTCCAATATTATAAGTATCTTGACAATCTTAATGAAAGGATTGATTGAATTGAATATTTGTTTATGCACTTGGCTGTATTCCGTCCATATCTTTACGAGAACAAACGGAATATTATCTTAAACAATCTTGTTAGGAGATTACTTATTTCATATGGAAATAAAAAATGGAATATATAAGAAAATAAACATGACATAACGTAGGGTACAATTAGATGTCACCATTATCACATAAAAAGGGTATGTTTTGGGGCTTGTGTTCAACACAGCTAAGGCAAAAACTTTTGCTGGTAGTTTCGGAAAATTACTCATAATTCTTCATTTAAACTGAAAAATTCAATTGTGTTATAATAATAAATAGATGGTAATTTGAAAGGCTTCGATATCTTAT
Organism: Geukensia granosissima; assembly: GCA_032357055.1. Taxonomy (NCBI): domain Eukaryota; kingdom Metazoa; phylum Mollusca; class Bivalvia; order Mytilida; family Mytilidae; genus Geukensia; species Geukensia granosissima. The sequence goes on along the minus strand of JAULBM010014492.1, from coordinate 9,247 downwards.
ATATGCATTAAGATATTTTCATCTGAATCAGTAGTTTTAATTTATATTTATATATTTTGTTGATTTTGAGCACTGTGTATATAAAAACAAAAACATCTAATGTTATTTCCATTTATTTACTATTGTAAAACTGTCTTGCAAATAAATGGGTGTTTCTCAGCACAGTCGACATCACCCCATTCATAATTACTTTCTGGGTACTGGATAAGTATACAGTCCTGATTGTTTCCTACATTGTTTGGTTGTCCCGGGTGCCAGTTTGTATAATTGATGGTCCTTGGATAACCAGTATCGGTCCATTTGTAATTGTTTTCAAGGTCAATGTCATTTCCGTTGGTATAAAATCCGTTCTGGCCTGCAGATGTTAGTCCTGTTAAAAAGACAAATTGAATACTAATTATTTAAGGATGTTCGCTGCTCTTTTGTCAGATTTTCGAACGCCTTGGCTTTCATTCATTTCAAAGCACTTGTATTTGTTTTGCCCAGTGACCCCTACTTTTCTTTTCATATTTCTACTGAAAAAACCTTAAAAAGTCATTTTATACATTTTATAAGTTTTATAAAATTGTTGTTATTTCTTCCTGGGTGTTTGATATAGAAATTTACTAAGCCAAAACCTTTATAAAAACCAGAGAAACCACTTTTCCGCCAAATTTTTAAATGCATATATCTCGTAAACGAGCACACAGACCCATCATTTATTTTCTGATAATTTTGTTTCAATATAAAAGTTCTTGAACACTTTCATCACATTATATCAGAACAGAAGCAAAGATACTAAATAATCAGTTGTGACTTTCCGGAAGAATAATATTTAATAACACTGCTTGTAATACATATGAAACTCAGTGTCTTGAGCTATCCTGAAGCAATTTAAAGCCTTCCAAACGACTTAATGTCTTGACCAGTGTCTATACGACATGTCTAAAACACATTTTTGTTTCGCGATGTGTCAAGACACTGATGTTTATTTGCAATATACTATTCTTTCATGGTTACAGTCGCTAGGAAGTGAAAACCTGCCAATTTTATTAGTTCTTTTATTAAACAAGTGTTATCAATAAATCAAAGATTGATTAATTGACTGAATGTTGCTTAACGTTCAACGGAATAATGACAAATGAATCTTGCTTTGTACTAGACCGTCACGCCTAGCCGAATTTTTAACGGTGCTAGCTCACGAAAGCCTCAGTACGCAGAAAGACATACAACTTTACCACATTTTTCTGATTTTGGGTCGATCAGGCTTTGCTCTTAGACCTAAATGCTGCATGCTGAGCGGAGCATAGCAAATACCAATTTTAATGTCTTTGGTTTGACTCGGCCGGGGATCGAACCTACGAACTTCCGAACTCTATTCGAGCACGCTTTCCATAACACCATTGAGGAGGTCCATAAACCAAAGAAACAAACATGAATATAACACAGTAATTACTGCTTGCACAAATTGCTTGTCGTAACCTCACGACCGAAATGTACCAATACAGCATGAATTTTATTACATGCTGTAAAACGAAGATGCATGCATTATGTTTAGTAAGCAAAACTGATGAATATGTTTACTCTTACTTTTAGCTTGTTTTAGTTTGAAGCATACTTGGTACTTATCAAGTTAACTTACCAACATCAGACTGTATAATATTTACTAGAAAACTTTGTTCGGCTGCATCTTCAATAGTAACAAGATTAGAATGAACATTCTCGTTCTTGCACGTCATTACTGCGTCATACCATGACATCTGATTTCCGTGGAATGTGTAGTATGACGTGTGACCACCATGTTGACGAGATATTGATCCTGCTGGATATGAGGGTACATCTGCAAGAAATACGTGAAATTATTCCATCATAGACAAACATAACCAGATATATAACCAGAACATAAGACAGCTGTCATGTGCGGAATATTTTTTATATGCATACTTGAATAAAATCCTCTCAGGTCTGTATTTTTTGTTTTACTTTTTAGGTAATCTATTAGTGGTTTACATTATTTCTTCAAGAAAAATGACACATTCTATTGAAAATGAAAAAAAAAGGGAAAGATAAAGTTTCATTAAATGTCTTTAATGTGAAGCACATTGGCGGACGACTTTAATTTGATCATCGACATTGTGTCCTGGTGACAGTAAACATTTTTACTACATTAGTTATTATGTATATAAAAAAACCAAACAACAGCAATCTGTTTAATCACAGAATGAGGTGTTTATCCATAATTAGGAATACAAATTTTGAAAGAAATATGTGAAATTATTACTTTTCATGTAGCAGTCTTCCATAAGAATTTCAATTCTACTTTTTTTTACATATTTTTATAAAGGACAATTAGTGTTGATATAATATGCGAACGCATAATAAACGCTAGTCCATGTCATATGCTTGTAAAAGGCGGTCTTTGAAAAATCATGTAAAATTAATGGGCGGGATTTTCTCACTTTGATTGACAATTTAGAAAATATTCAGCCTAATAATAGCAATAATATTGTGTAACCCGTATAATATGCCAAAATATGTCTTAAGGTTAGAAGGCATAATGCATTCCCCTCTTGGTCGTGCATTATGCCTTCTAACCTTGGAACATATTTTGGCATATTGCACGGAAAAAACAACATTATTGTATAATTATTCCATCTTATTACTCTTCTTATGGGAATCTTTCATTCGAATTTCAATTCAACAATTTTTACAAATTTTTACAAAGGACAAATAGTGTTGATATAATATGCGAATGCATATTAAACACTAATCCATGTAATATGCCTGTCAAAGGCGGTCTTTGAAAAATCATGTGATAATTAATGGGCGGAGTTTTCTCCCTTTGATTGACAATTAAGTAAACATTCAGAGTAATAATAGCAATAATATTGTGCAATCCGTGTAATATGCCAAAATATGTCCGAAGGTTATAAGGCATAATGCACTTCCCTTTGGGTCGTGCATAATGCCTTCAAACCTTGGGAAATATTTTGGCATATTACAAGGAAAACACAATATGATTGTATTAATAGACAAACGGCAACAATTAAGCAGATATATAACCTGAACATATGTCGGTTGTCTTGCGCGGAATATTTTTATATGCATATTAGAACAAACTAATCTGTCTTTTTTAGATAATCTATTAATGGCTTTATACTAATTTTATGGAGAAAAAATGGCAAAGGCTATCGGAAATAATAATAGAAGTTAAAATTTAAAAAATCGGAATCCATCATATAATGTTCAGGGAAACACCGACAGATAAAAACCAATGTTGCAGAAGTATCTGAGAATGTTGTGTTTATAATTGACATTTATACAATAATATTGTGTTTTCCGTATAGTATGCCAAAATATGTCCCAAGGTTTGAAGGCATAATGCACGACCCGGAGGGGAGTGAATTATACCTTCTTACTTTGGGACATATTTTGGCACTCCTGGTCGTGCATTTGCCTTCAAATCTTGGGAGATATTTTGGCATATTACACGGATTACACAATATTATTGTTATTGTTACTCTGAATTCTTACTTGATTCATTGTCAATCAAGTGAGAAACACCGCCCATTACTCGGATTTTTCAAAGACCGCCCTTAACAGGCATATTACATTGATAAGCGTGTAATTTGCGTTCGCATAGTATATCAACACTATTTGTCCTTTGTAAAAAATATGTAAAAATAGTAGAATTGAAATTCTAATGAAAGATTTCTACATGAAGAGCAATAATTAGTTTTTTGTTTAATTTGTTACCGTGATTGCCTGTTATTTCAGTTTAAGGTGTGTCGTTCTTTTCTCAAGTTCATGTTTATGATTAATTACTGAATCTGTTATAGAAGCACACAACGATTAAAACACTGAGAAGGACATATACATTATCGAAAAAAAAATATAACATGGTGATAATCTAGATCTTTCGTCCATGGTCTTTACTTTATGCCAAAACAAGATTTCATGATCCTTTTATTATCTGTTTCAATATGACAGATTTTGGCGTGGAAACATTTAATTTTCAACAAAAAGGACAGAGATTGAACAACTTAAATATAAATTGCAGTACATTGTCTATTTGAAAGAATATCACTACTTACTTGAACATGTAGTATTATAAACGTAAACGTCATCAAGGGCAATATTACCATAGTCACCGTGGTTTACGTAATGATAGGTACCACCACTATACGTGTGTACGTGATAGGCGGAGTTTGTGGCTTCAAACACAATCTAGATTGAAATAATAAACAAATACATGAAATCAGATTATTTTCATGTTTAAAATGCCACTTCAGTAGCTTCCATTATGGTATGGACTCCTTTTCATTATGTCCGACGGACATTTGGTGGACTGACATTTGGTCGATGGCTGTCTCATGGACAATCATGCCACATCTTCTATATTTAAAAATGCTTCTCTTTTTAAAATAATATAACTAATAGTTTAAACTTATCTTAAATTTCAGCATTGTTTCAGTAGAGGATCTATGTCTATGGAGGTACAAGTGAACCTATCTACCCCCGGAAGAATAGTGTTGTTACAGAAATATTATTATAATGGCTGTTAAGTCAGGAGATCTCTTCATTCAGTGATTGATTGGTTACAATTGATGATAATTTAAACCAAAAGATTGTTTAAAAATTTCAAGTTATGCCATAATATTTTCGCAGAAACTGACTATTGAAATCTAATATTTTAAGTTTTCAAAGATGTTGACGTAAAACCTAATTCAACGGCTCACCTGAAATCTATCTCCCGTATACTCTTTATTTAGCGATACCTCTGCCATATGCCACTGGTCGTCTACGTTGCCAGTTCTTGTAAATACGGGGTAGCCTAAGCCTCCGTTCACCTGTAATATTATATTAAATCTATGAATACGGATAGTTTGATTCTAACGGAAATATCGAAAGAATGTTTTTCATTGCTGCCAAGGCAGGTCTAAGGCAACTTTGAATCAAAAATCAATGTGCTTCTTTGGTAAATGGATGATATGCAAGTAAACAAATTTAGATCGGAAATAGCAGGTAATTTAGATTGAGCATCCGTTACATTTTGTAAATTGCTACACCATTTGAAACATTTATGGAAGATAAAACCATCAGAGACTGCCATCTTTTGAACAAGTATCAGTCTTCAGAGACACAAATATAAAAACGAAACAGTAGAGGTATCCACTTATGGAAGATGATGAATATGACAAACCAACATTTCCAATAATGGTGACATTTTCTCCAAGCCCGATGATAACCTCATTATCAGAAGTCATGTTTGTGAATTAACCTTGGTAGCCGGAAAGTCTAAGGCTTGCACGTATTGAAGGAGATTTTGTACGCTTGTGCTTCAGGGTGATGATTTGAAACCATTCGATTAATGACAAAAATATGACCAAACAGAAATTATATATCGTCGATTGGTTATGCTTCGGGTGATGTTTAGTCACAATACAAGTAAATTACCTTGGCGTAAACATTAAGAGTCTTCACGTCCTTTCCATACATTGTATACCAGAACCTAATACAATAATTTGGAGCAGGGCTGAATGTTTTGGATATTAAACGAGCAGTGGTTGTGTCTCTACTGGAAGATCTGGGTGTGGTTGCAGCTAAAACCAGGTACGCTCCTTGTCAAGTAATCCACAAACAAATTATTCAATAAACAGAATATTAATCATGACGAAAGGTTCTACTTATTTAGAAGCGCTTAACACGCAGTTAAATTTTGCTATTGAATATCTGATATAACGTCAAAGATGTGGATTGTGTTCATCTGGCATATATTCCATATTCTTTTCTTAAATAAAATGTCTTTCATTTTTCGATTATCATTAAACGTTAGCTATTTGCTTAAAAAACAACCTGTTTGGTTATAGAATGGCGGATTTATCCTTTTAAGGAATACAAATGCTGAATACTTAAACTAATACTTTTTTCTTTGAACTATTAATATACTAGAAAATGACCTGATATAACATGATGCAGTTTAAAAGGGCAATATGCTGGGTGTCTTTAAAGAGGCGACAACTGTTCAACTTTCAGGACCACCAGGTTTTTGGTGAGAGTTACATAGCCCATAAAATGCGTTCGTTTTTAGGTATTTTGTGTATATCACATGTATATATGTCCTGTTCCTTCTGTTCTTGTTCTTTTTCTTGCGATTGTCGTGTTTATCGACATTCCGTTTTGTCTGACCTTTCGGTAATCTCTCGCTTCACCCTTAAGTAATCTTACCATGATTGTTGCCATAAGTATGGTCTACTTTAGGCCCAGTCTGTGTTGATAACTGAACATTTGTCTTCATCCAATCACTATTATCAGTGTTGTCTTGAGTAAAATGACATATTGTTGAGTCTTGAAATCCGCAAAAGAATGTACTGAAATCTGACTTTGTTTCTGTCAATAAATGAAACGAAATGTGAAAAGGTAGTAAAGCATGTTCTTTACAATAATTTTTATATATACAAAATTACCAATGTTAAATAAATATGGAAAATTTAGGTATGTTATATGTATATTTCAAGGAGTAACCTCTCATCAGTAGCATTAGAACCGAAACATAGGAGGTCAAAGATTCAAATATAGCAAAAGAAGCACTTAAATATATCTGAAGTTAAGTTATTTTATATTGAAATTGTTGCCTGACATATCAATTATTAGGCGCGCATGATCCGACAGCCAGGAAACTAGAAAATATCAGGCAGTGGGCCACATGACGTTGATTATGACGTTTTCGATAAAAGAAGTGCGGCCGTTTTAAAAGTCTCGATTGAAGTTATCATCTGTCGGGCTCGGTGCGATAATGATGATAATTTCTGTCTAAGCATTCAAAACTTGTCACAAAATGGCACATCAATTAATTTAGCCGTTTACAAGTATATGTTTCAAAATATACCTAAATACCTGTTTGTGTGGTAACAGCAGTTCCAAGTGCCGATTGGCACAAATTCAAATCTCTTGTGTTGTTCCCTAGTGTGTTACGTAAACCGGTCAGTTCTGTTGTAGCACTTTTTAAAACATTTTTCAGTTGGTCCTTCGTTTGATTCAGGTGCACTTCCATAGAATGCAGAGTATGTCTTAGGCTAGAACCGCTGTTGGTCTCTGTTTTTAACTTGGTGTCTGTTGAATTCAGTTCCGATGTGATATTGTTTAAATGTAGTTTCATTTCTGCCATCAACTGTTGTAAGTTACTTTCGGTATATTTTATAGAATTCATGTGGTTAGACACTCGCGAAACATCATCACATGTGCAAGATCCGGAAATGACACCCCCAAAACCATGCGCAGAGTTTTCAACCGTATTGCACTGACCTTGTTGTCCAATTTTCATATCATATACACATTGCCCATTTTTAAGGTTGCATTCTGATTTTGACGTTTTTACTAATAATATTGCAATTATTACAAATGAAGTCACTCCATGTAAAATCATTTTTCGAATCCAATGAGTCACTTGATAACACAAATTCAAGATAAGAATTTGTTGATAATACACACTTCTGTTAGTTGTATACGCAATTTTGTCCGGCTTTCGAGTACATTAGAACCAGACCTAAGTATTTATGTTATTTACCCGTAGCTCACACTTAATTTTATGAAAGTCTAGAATACCTAATATCAAAATTCATTGCAAAAAGACTAAACAAAATTGTAGACAAATTTTAAAAAGTTAAAACCATGACTTTAGCTTCATATTTAATGACCCCAATTTTGAATGTAAAGCTCATCCTAAAAAGTGAAATATAAACGGATAACTTTTCCCCGTGTTTAAGGTGTTTTGTTTATTGTTTCTGTTAATATAATATTTGTTGGGAATAAAGTGTTATAATCTCTTCTTGTTCATTTTTTATCTTGAACAAATTCACATTTTTTATATTTAAATTTTCGCCGCACAGAAAAAGATAAAAAGTAGCCGAGCTCAGTTTTGGTCATTTTGGCATAAGTTTAATGTGTTTCATTGTCTGATAATTTGAATATTCCAAATTAAGTTGTAATTTAGAATTCCAATGGTTTGTCCCGAAGATCACGTGATGAAGGTTAATCCTGAAAAGCGACATTTTTTCATATCCTTTTTAAATAATTTCTTACTCTGGTTACGAAGATCAAGTAGTTTAATTTTTCGTTTTTTTTTTGTTTATCGTTTCTCGAATCTAAATAGGAAAATGGCGTTCTATTTTCCTTTTGCAGGCCGATAGCTACTTAAAATAGAACAATTGGAGCTCTCTATTATACGAGGCGAAAAAGGTACATCGAAACTGTTTACATTAGTTGCCAGTTTTCAAAAAGTTGTTTAAAATCTTTAAAATACAGACTTTTATGTAGCATATAGCATGATATTTTACAAAAGCAATGTAGACAATTGTGAATTACCGAATATGTAAATACTTTCTTCACAAATCCCTTTACAAGGTTATTACGGTGGGTCTCTTTAGTTTGGGATCTCCAAAAATCAGGATCACCAATTTCTTATCCTAATTATTCTTAACAAGTAAATTAATACAGGTGCGAAATTTGGGCTCTGTTCTTTACTGCATTGCATCAGGAAAAAAATCCAAAGTTGACATAATTTTCCAGCTTATCACACCCGATCAGTCGAGTTTTACCTGTAATTAAATCACGTCACGGTCAATTTACTTCAATAAATGTTTGTTAGTTTGGGGCCAATCTCAGAGTGCATAAAGTTAAATGGGTGAGAGTGCAATGACCCTCGACGTAAACCTTCGATATTCGGTTTAAGAGATATTCGTCCTCATTCCTTTATCAAAATAACAAAAAAATCTATGCAATCGAATCTAAGCATGGCAACCGTTAAGAATAAACTGAGGACATTTATTTTTTTGTTCTTTTGTAACAACATTGAGGTAAATATTGGCTTAACATCATCACAAGGTTGTAACAAATATAATTAAGTGTTTTATTATTCGAGTTTCATTTCAAATAAAGTTTCATACGGGGATCTGGGATGGCCACGGCGCAAAATTGTGCAACAGCGTAAACAATTTCAAACACAACAGCTGGTCAAAAATCTCCCAACAAATTCATCTAACACCCAACTTGAAATGTCATTTTTTCAAAACTTCATTCATCACCACATCTCACCAAATCAACCTTTCTCACATTTCATCTCAAAATTTATTTATCCATGGAATGTTGGGAGAGGGGATGGTTACCCGTTTTCATTAGCGCGAACTGACAGTCAGAGCAAGGCTATGTTTGTCCTTAAATTTGTGAAATGGTACAACCGTTGTCTGCGGAGGGGGGGGGGGTTGTAGGT
>JAULBM010014481.1:0-11563 GCA_032357055.1 Geukensia granosissima | reverse complement strand
TGAGGATGAGTCCTGGGGGTGCACGGTAGACCTACCTAGCCCACCAGCCAACCGCCTAATAGTTAGATATTAAAATTTTATTCCTATTCATCAAAGATGTTAATAAAATCCTTTCAATTATAATAGCTATTTATAGATAATTTTGTAAATTCGAAGTAAGTATTTCGTTTTATACTCATAGAATATCAAATTAAACTTAAAATAACAACTTACTTGTAAAAATCAGTTCCAACGTGAATAAAATCGCTATGACTGTCCATTTAGAATTGACTAAATAAGATATAACACAAACAATCAGATAGTACAAACAAAATATAGTGTTAATGGCTGTTACTGCCATGTAATATCGTATATGTTTATTTATGCAGTAAAGGTAGAAAATTATATTTTCTCACCTGAATGGTAAGAACATTGGTAGTAAAACCTGAATTACAGAAGTATAATCATTTACCAAAATTTCAGCGGCTTCGGGGCTGTTATACATGTACTGAGTAACAAACATTCTTGTCGACACCTTCCCTCAACCATATCAGAAAAATACAATCAACTTTGATGCAAGTCACACAATACAATTTACATTTTCCAGCCCTGCACGTGACAACAGCAATGCTCCCTAATGCCTTTTCTTTTTCTTAACCATGGGGCTGTACTGTAAATGTGCTGAGTCGAAAGTGAAATGCTTCACAAGCGCAGAATGATATTCAATAAACCAACAATGTGGCAAGTGAGAAAACATAAATTTATTGATACAATGATATGCTGGAGACAGTATTATAAACATAAATCTACTAGGGACAAGTTAATCAGCTTTGACAAGAAATATTTTCTGTGTAGTTTTAATGTGCGTTTGTTTGTCTTCTGTTTATTTCCATTTTTGCCTTGGTCTTGTCTGTCCTTTTATACAATCACATTCTTTTTCAGAATTATAAACTGGGGTGCTTCGGAAGCGAAGCATGATACGACCACTGCTTGTTACCATGAGAAAGTTGAGCAAATGAATAACATAATATGGTAAGTGTGGACACAGTATTGCGCTGGTCACATGAAAATAATATGGACACACAGTAATATGATGGTCACAGGAATTGCTTTTTGTCAGCCACTTTGACACCTTTAATCTCAATAAAAACTGTAAGAGGTAAAGAAAACCTTGCATTTTACTTAAAGCTTGCAATGAGACGGAAAATAAAATAAATTAAATTTTCCTATACCCCACAAAAATGACACCAAATTACACTTGACAGACACTTTTAACTCTTTTATCTTGACAAATAGTAAGAGACATGCAAAATCTGTTGACATATTACAAAAAGCTCTTAATGAGACGAATCAAATAAAAAAAATGGCATAAAATTTCAGGAAAATAAAATTTTTCCATACCCTGCAAAATGACACCAAATAAAACTTGACCCATTTTATCTTGAAAAGGATAAGAGATAAAGAAAATCAAAATCAGATAAAAAACAGAGGTGCTTCGAAAGCGCAGCTGATACGACGGCAGCACGTTGAAATGCGAAATGTGAACAAAAAATCCTTTGGGTAAGTGTGGACAGAGTATTTTGCTGGACACAATAATGTGTTTGACACAGTATTGTGCTGGACACAGTAAAGTTCTGGACACAGTAAAATGCTGGAACACCATATGACAATATAAGTGATCATTTTGACCCACATTATCCTCAAAACTAGTGTTATTTTTGGTTGCATTTTTCATAAGGAATGATTTGGAAAATCAAAATCAGATGAAAAAGAAAAAATTTCCACATCATACAAAATTGAATTTTTCCCCACTTTGACCCCTTTAAGTTTTAAAATGATTAGAGATACATGTACAGAAAAATTTGTTGACATACTACTGAAAGCCCTCAATGAGACATATCAAATGAAAAAGTCCCATCAAAATCCAATGAAAAATAAACAAGTGTGGACACAAAATGTCTTGCCTGTATATGTGGCTTTAACCCTATAAATGTGCGGACACAATAATTTTCTAATCAAGATATATCGGCAAGCAATACCGCCAGGACTATTTCTGACTATTGATTTGATTTAAATAAAACAAATCAATAGTTAGAAATTTTTGAAAACATGATAAAGAAAGTGAGTTATTGTTGATCAGTTATGAAACTGTACTAAAGTCAATGAACCATGAAAATGAGGTCAAGAACAAAAGAGATGTGGCAGACTGACATGTACTCCTATAAAAATCAATAAGCAAATCAAATATTGTTGACTTACCACTTATAGTAAATGAGAAATAGACTTAAGCATGAAAACTTGACCCTGGTCAATGGACCGTGAAAATGATGTCAAGGACAAAAGACATGTGGCAGACTGACATGTACTCCTAATAATCAATTAGCACACCCAATATTGTTAATCTACCACTAATATTAAATGAGAAATAGACCTAAGCATGAAAAATTGAGCCTAGTCAATGGACCAAGAAATTCAGATCAAGGACAAATGACATGTGGCAGGCTGACATGTACTCCAAATAATCAATAAGCATACCTAATATTGTTCACCTACCACTATTAGTAAATGAGAAATAGACCTAAGCATGAAAACCTGACCCTAGTTAACCCTTTCCAGGCGAACGATGCCTTGAGGCATCGTGGGTCATTTTTGCACTTTGGGACCCCCAAGGCCTTCCAGACACTATAAAATGCAACTGTAAGGGGCTTGTTGGAAAGCCAGATATTGTGGCTGAAATATTTTTTACCAATGAGATAAATATTTTCAAGTTGCTGCTCAAAGGCCCATCAAATGTACCCCAAAATGTCAAAAAGTCCAAAAAAAGGCATTTTTGGCTGGGGGTAGGCTGTCATTTGGGCCTCTTGGGCCTACAGTTATGGTCACAACCCTTTTACTTTTTGTTTTGTCACAAGACCCATGGTCGATGCACATGTCAAACCACATGATATATTTTTAAAAATTTTTGGGGAATTTCTAGTCAAAAATCGCCAAAAATGCCAATTTTGGCCTCAGGGGGCTTCCTTACCCCATGCTGAGAGGACAGTTACACCTGTGCTGCACTTTCATACAGCATGAATGGGACCACTGAGGTCCATTCTACAAGAAGCCACAGTCAGAGGTCCGTGGGTCTTTGCTTCAGGTTTCCATGGCAACCCAAGTGTCAAAATGACCATTTTTGCAGCTGTGATCAGAGGTTAATTCAGGGACGAAAGTGTTAATGGACTGTGAAATTGAAGGACAAAAGACATATGCTAGACTGACATATACTCGTTATGATACATATGCATACCCAATATTGTTGACCTGCCATGTATAGTTACTGAGAAATGGATCCTAGCATGAAAACTTGTCTAAGTCAATGAACCATGAAAATTGGGTCAAGGACAAAAGACATATGTCAGACTGATATGTACTCCTAATGATTCATAAGCATACTCAATATTGCTGACCTATCATATATAGTTACTGAGAAACTGACCTAAGCATGAAAACTTGACGCTGGAGCTTTAAGGTCACTGAACCGTGCAAAGTAGGTCAAGTACCAATGTCATGTGGTATGTCGGTAATTTCATATCACGAACTATAAGCACACTGATTTTGGTCATCCTATCATTTATACTTTTAGAGATATAGAGCTTTCAAAAAAACTAACGCCGCCATTGCCGCCGCCGCCGGAAAGTAACACCTATGTCTCGCTTTCGCGACGAAGTCGCAGGCGAGACAAAAAATTGCAATAAAATTACTTGGTTTTTGTCCACTATGATTCACTCCCTGTCTGGTTCTTAGCTGTGCAATTGAAATACAGCATGTAAATATAAATGTTTAAAAGATTCGTGATTGAACATCTCCCCACATGAGTAGCAAACACCATTAAAACAACAACTCTGTTGATAGTCCTGATTGTTAATGTAATATTACCTGTGTTATGAATGTCTGACTTGTAAACAGTGATATAAGTAGTTGGACAGTTTCATATTTGAAATGTCTGAGCTGTTTAGCTGTGTGATACTGCACATTAAATAACTCTGTATCATCCTTCTTCAGCTGTCCCAGGGACGTGGGCAAATGTATAGCCTTCACTGATGTTTCTGTAAGTAAAATAAGGCTATACAATGATGTTTTTTGTAAGTTAAATAAACTGGAGACTAACAGGACTCAGGAGTGAACAATCAGATTACCTTTGTGGCTAGTTGGACATAACAAATTTTGAACCAGTCTGAGTTCAACCACTGAAATCATCGATTGATTCTTTAATTGTCAAAAGGTTTCAGAAATGAAGATATTTCAAAGAACTTCCTACAGGTTACCTTAATTTTTCCAAGCTCAAAAGGTTGACTAGTGTCATACTCCATTAGCAAACAACATTTTAAATGCAGATCATAGTATCCAATGTAAAATAAGTTCAACTGTGGTGGCTTTTGTGGTTAGATGGCAGAGTTACCAGAAAAATTTTACTACAGGTCCAACAATCATCACTGGACAGGAAAACCAAATGATCATTCCTAAAAGTTAAGTGGCATTTGGTCAGAATTTAAAAGAAGATTTTATGTGAATTTCTTAATGGGTCCTTCAACATTTTTACTCTTTAATGCCACGTTCCTAGAGGAGAAGAAGCAAACAACAATTTAAAAATCTTTGGTCCTCCTAAGAGACATAATCCAAGTTTAGTTAAGGTCTGATAATTTGTTCAAGAGTAAAATAATAACAATAGAAGAAACCAAAAACCAAACTTTTCCACAAAATTTGGTCTATTTAGAACCACTACGTCCTTGACTCTGACCTAGTATCATATTCAATAATTGTCTTCCCCTTTCCAAGAAATGTAATCTAAGTTGCATTCAGATTTCTAACACTTTCAAGCATTATTTTGCATGGTCAAAAAACTGTTTATATCTGGCCACCACATGATCTCTGATTGAGAGTCTCCAAAATTGTAAGGAGACTTCTACTTCCCAAGGGGTGTTTTTCATGTAAGTTTAATTCAGTTAAGTTGATTCTTTCAGGAGTTATCATCCAGAAACCATAATGTTGATGGCTGCAATCAATCCACCAGCCTTTGCCAGAACAATAGCTGAGTTTTACTCAAAAACTAAACATCTGACTTTTTATGCATTGTGTGATGGGTATTTTGATAAAATCTAAAGAAATCATTTATGCAAAAACTTGACATGGTAATAGGATAGCAATAAGGAGTTATTCATTGAGAGAAATGAATAAAACTATAATCTTACAGCAGTGTTATATTCCACATAGAACGTAACCAAACAATAGCATGCAATATTCCATGATATTCCACACAGTGCCACACAGTGCAATCTTGCTCTAAAAAATGCCATGTCATTGATGTTGAAAATTGATGTTTATAAAATTTTAACAATTTTTGCCATACAATAAAAGGGATATTGCACGAATATTGATGAATATTTTCCCTCGTAGAATATTACTTGCACTCGCAAGCTCGTGCAATTTAACATTCTACTCAGGACAATATTCACCAATTTTCATGCAATATCCCTATATTATCAATTATGTGATGAGTGTATTAATCCAATTATATAAAACGGAATATCCCTTTTACCTGTATCTTTGTCATCTGGGAGCGTGATTATGTAATTAATAACATCTGTTACAGCAGACAGCTGTACTTGGAGAGGGAACTGGCTACATAGGTTCAGTCGAAATTCTGTATCTGGTGTGGTGTCCATCTGAAATTAAAGAAAAATTATGCTCAGAGATAATTCATGTAAAAATATTTTAGAAATTTTGACACTTGGTACCCCACCTAAAATAGTCATGATTGAACTTCCAGTAACAAAAAGTTTTAAACACAAAAACAAAATAAAAAGTTGATGTAAGTTTATTTCACACATAAAAGCAGTTTACACTTTCATATAGTTACCAGTAACAGAATCTTTCGATTGCTGTCACAAAGGTTTGATCTCTCATCCCAAAATAAGGTAAATTAAGTTTTTTTTCTTCTGGTAATTTTTTGTTTGTCTGCAAGAATGAAAAAAGTCCAGCACAAAAACAACACATAGTTCTAAATTATGGGTAATTTAAAGAACATCAAAAAAAGAATAAATAAGTAATTTACAGACCTTCACATTTTTTAGTACAAAAAACCAATTCCTTTTGAAAAAATTTTTCTTACCTTTTCTAATGACATTTCTTCCCCAGCTTCAGCAGACATCACTTTACTAATCACTTGTTCTGTCATTAAAAGTAATGTCCTCCACAGATAAGAAAGGTCACCTTCAATCGATATCAACTTTGTAAACAATAGCAGACGACGATGGTTAGGTATGTGTGGAAAAGCATCAACAAACACACGTATCACCATGGTGATGACATCTTCTGGTTTGTTTGACACCGATTTATGTACTCTCTTCCTCTGTCCACATGCCTAAAAACAAATAAATGTGTTTGCAATTTTAATGAACAAAAACAAATGATGAACATAACTTGATTAGTGTTAAAACAGTTTGGAAATATATAGCTTTATTGTGGTAAAAAAAAATTAATTTCAACTAAAAATATATGAAAAAGAATGGCTATTTTTATCAAATTCATAGAGACTACAAATATAAAATTATAGTTGTACATGGTAAACTTGGGTACAATTTCAGGTCGAAGTAATTGTACATGGAATATTTGTGTGCAATGTTGGACTCAAAGTAGTAATACACTATAAACTTTTGTACAATGTTGGACTCGTTTAACCACTCATTGGGGAGGGTTTGGTACCAACTATAAAACTGTTTTAATCCCACCACATATCTCATGTGCCTGTCCCAAGGCTAGAATTGTGGTCATAGGTTTTTGTGTTCAATGTTTTGTCACATGTAGATTTTTGATAATATTCAGGTGCAGCATTATTTTATGCATGTATGATTTTTTTTGGGGGGGGAGGGAGGATTCAGAGTGGTATTCCACCCTTGTTGAAGGCCATGAGGAGACCTCTTAATTTGTAAATTCCTCTGTGTCCACCCTGGAAAATTTGTTGGCAAAGTCATGCCAATCTTCTCACACCATCAGTCTGGCATCAGGTAATGGTATTTTTAAGTTGATAATACTTATCCTAATCATAGCTGGGATAACAGTCTCAATATCATACTGATGATGTGGAAGCTATAGGCATTGTCCTGTTTGAATATGGTGTAATCCAACCCCAAATCCTCCTTTCACAGCTCTATTAGGCGAGTTACTTACCATAAATAAATCAGAGATAACAGTCTCTAGTATCCTGCTGATGATGTATAAGTGTAGACACTGTCCTGTTTTAGTATCATATCACCCCCTCCAACAACTCCTCACCCCAGCTGTGTTTGGTGAGTTGATTATATGTTTACTTATAGTAACTAGGGCAGGAATAACAGTCTCTAGTATCCTACTTATGATGTGGAAGCTGTAGACGTTGTCCTGTTTAAGTATCGTATCATCCCCCAAAAACCCTTAACCCCAGCTATGTTTGATGAGTTGATAATACTGTTTACTTACAGTAACTAAGGCAGGAATTACAGTCTCTAATATCCTACTGATGATGTGGAAGCTGTAGGCGTCGTCCTGTTTTAGAATCGTATCACCCATGAAGGTAAACACAGACATTATGTTGTGTAGCAGTTTCTCCTAATAAGACACAGTAAATACAAAAATATTGTCAATAGTCAGTGTTTCAATTTAGATGGAGATAGTGAGAAGTTTAATAAATAATATAAAAACCTTACTTTACTACAAAATATAATAATAAATGTGAAAATTTTAAACTTAGTGTGTAATAATGGCCAAATAAATTACCTGATAATAGTTTTATTTAAAAGTATTAAAATAGGAGATGTGGCATGATTGTTCATGAGACAGCCATCCACCAAATGATTGTCAAAATTAAACTTTTACAGGTCCCATTACAGTCTTCAAATGTTTTAGATTATATTTTAGTTCCATAAATATTTCCAATAAAATGACATTTGCTTAAAGACATGGCAGTCACTCAGCAGTCCAGTGGAATATACTGGAGTAAATACCCCATCCTTGATAATATGTGTAGGAATTCAACTTCAAGGTGAAGATGAGTTGATCATCAGTGCTCTTATATCAGTTGTAATCATCAATTCTTCCATAAGAGATTTTATAATCATAGTTAAATGGGAAAAATTTATGTTTATATTTAGCATTTCAAAAAAGTTACTTTTAAACAGAGCTTCAGAAAGAAAACTTACAGGATATAATTCTGCAGCAACTGTGAGTACTAACAAAGCCTGGTGATGAGTCTGTGGATTAATAGAGCTCCTAACACATTGTACTATCAATTCCATGTTGAATGTCTGCTCTGGAATTAACTCTGAAAAATAAAATAAACCTTTCATATCAATGTCTCTTCTAAAGGCTAAAATATGTCCTTTTCAGAACTTTTAATGAAGGAGGTCAGTTTTAGCCAGGCCAGATAAAAACCTTTCTGTTCCATTAGAGAATCTTTGCCACCAGGCAAGAAGCTTGTAATCCCTCACCCAATTTACAGTTGCCAAGACAAAATTTACATTGAGGGCATTAGATTTAACTCTGGTACCAACAGAGCAAGCTCTTTTAGCAAGAAGATTTTTAATAAAAAAAAGTAAAATAAACTAAGTTTGAATTTTTCAGCCATCTTTGTTTGAAGTGGGACTATCAGATATAATACTGAAAGGACCCACCTAGTAAACATTCCACAAACGTATGGTTTCAATAGAGCAGGTTGTTACAGACCAGATTCTTTTAATGTATTTCATATAGGTTTCTATATTGAACTAAGTTTGGCTGAGGCATCCATCTTGGTTGACCAGTGAGGTCATCCATCACACATAATTCTGAAAGGGACACACACAGTGAACCTTTCAACAAAGTTTGTTCCATTAGATCAATTAGTTCCAGATTAGAAGAGTTTTTATTGAATTCCAAATAGGGTCCTATTTCAGCTACACCCACCATCTTATTTAGAAGGGTGTAGTCATCAGATACAATTCTGAAAGGTACCAACTAGTGGTGACTATTCAACCAAAGTTTTGTTCCAACCGAGCAAGTATTTCCAGACAAAAAGATTTTTTAATGAATTTCCCAAGGTGTCCTACGATAAAAATAAGCTCAGCGGAAGTGGCCATCTTGGTTGGTAGGTCGGGTCAACAGATATAATTCTGAAAGAAGATCACCAAAGGACTATTTGTGTAAAATTTGGGTTTAATTGGCCTAGCAGTTTCTGAGGAAATAATTTTTTCAATATAACCCCTCTCCCTTTTTTCTATTTTTAGAAAAGCAGCCATCTTGGTTGTGGGTGGGGGTTGGAGAATTCTCAACATAACTTTAGTAGAGGACTTCCAAAAGACCCTTCAACCAAATTTTAGTTTAAACTGGCACAGTAGTTTTTAACAAGAAGATTTTTGGGTTTATTTTCTTAGGGTCCTTTGTTAAACTAAGTTTGTCAGTGTCAAACATCTTGGTTTTTGGTTGGGGATGCTTGAAATAATTTTGGTAGCAGCAGTCCACCAAAGGACCATACCATTAAAGTTTGGTTGCAATTGTGTTAGTAGTTTATGACAAGATTTTTAAGTGACTACATAGATGCCAACCCCTTTTTGTCAGAAAACAGCGACAATCGATAAAATTTTCAGTAATTTAGAACGCTTTCCAGTAATCATTCAAAAATGTTTTATTTTCAAAACAAATTAAATGATGAAAGACTGCAAACTTATGTGAAATAACATGTTTTTCAGAACACTGTGATCTACGATCTACAGAAGATCGATAGATAACTCAAGAGAAAACCGAACGCATGTTAGCATTTTCTAAATACTGGACTGAACCGGAACGACAACAATAAAAATCCCAGTTTTTCTAAATTGAACAGCGGCAACTGGGAATCGTAGCTATTTGACTGTTGATGGTAATAGCATAATTTTGACCCCAAAATCGTAGACATTAAGGAAAAATTGTAATGATTGGCATCTATGTGAATATCCCTTAGAGTCCTTGATTAAACTAAGTTCAGCTGTGGCAGTCACTTTGGTAGGCAGATTGATATGCAAGACAATGTTTTGGAAGAGGACTATATAAAGACAATTCCACAAAACTTGTTTGGAAATGACTCAAAAGTATCAGAATAGAAGATTTTTAAATGAATTTCCCATAGGGTACTGTATTTTAAAAGTTTGCCAGTGGCAGTCATCATGCTTGGCTGTTGGGGATGCCAGACACAATTTTGGTAGAGGACTACCAAAGGACCATTCCACCAAAGCTTGGTTGCATTGGGTCAGTAGTTTTTGACATGAAGATTATTGAGTCAATTTGCCATAGGGGCACATGTTAAAATAAGTTCTTCTGTGTCAGCCATCTTGGTTGGCTGTTGGGGATGTGGGACATTATTTTGGCACAGGACCTTGTAAGGACCATTCCTGAAAAGTTTGTTTACAATTGGCTCAGAAGTTTCAGACAAGAAAATTTTTAAATATATACCACCCCTCTTTTTAGTAATTTTAGTCTCTATTTTTAGTAACTACAGCAATCTTGAAAGTCAGGAAAGGATGCCAAACAAAATTTTTATAGAGGACCATTCAAGGTCTACTCAACCAATTTTGGTCAAGATTGGTTAAGTGATTTCAGAAGAGAAGGTTTTTTGTAATTGTTTACCGACAGACAAAGGACAGAAAGACAACTGATGACAGGTGCAAAATGATGGCAAAATCTAACATGGCCTTTAAGGCCAGGTGCGATAAATATGAAAACAACTGGGTGGAGGAGGGAAGAATTACGTCAAATAATCTTTTTTATCTGATTGGTGTTTAATGACACTTTCAACAATTTTCAGTTATATCATGGTGGTAACAAATCATCTAATTTTGTAAGTTAACTAACAAATATAATTGATATAAAGTATATATATTTATTTTTGTCATATACAACAGCAATTGTTTGTAATTTACATTTCAGACATATAAAAATACTTTTGCAATTTTTGTTTAAAATCCTGCAAGTTAATCCAATTACAAATTTGAAGTGAAAACCACAAAAAAACTGTTGTGTGAACTGTCAGCAAATTCATCCTTAAATTCCTGTTTCCTATTCTCATCTTTGATTCTGTCCAATGTGTTTGGAGTCAACACTTAATTTGTATTTCCAAACCTCTTTAAAGTCAGAGGCAATTGTGTTGAGTAAAGAGTTCATCATATTTCTTGGCATATATTGTAAACAAGGATATATACTGTTTCTTAGAATTTGTATGTAAAAATTGATCATGTCAAAAACTATCTGATGCTGGGGAAAGTTCAGAAGGCACTTCCATTTCAATATGATGAGTGTTGGTTAACCTGAAGAGATTTGCTGAACAAAATAGAAAGAAATAAAATTTATAGCATTCTGGGGTTATACATTTGTTACTGGAATAGTCTTTTTCAACGGGAGGTGCAGCCAATGCCTGCAAAATTCGCATCGTCGTCCCCAGCTTGTCGTATTCCGCTATTTGAATCGAAGTTGACTTTGTGTGTAAACTTGTTATGCAAACATAACAGTCTGAGAGTCTTTTTTAAAAGTCAAGTTACAGCTTGTCTTGTGAATAATTTTG